>JAKELH010000940.1:0-20373 GCA_021525015.1 Lactarius pseudohatsudake
TATAGATAAGGTCCTTACGTACTTATCACGTTCCAACACTCCCCCTTGCTTAGTGCAGCTAGTTAAGCGCATCTAAGCAAATAGCAGCGTCCTCACAAGCCTGAGCTAGAGTGAGGGTTGCGTAAGAGTCGATGAGAGAGGAGACACTGTCTCTAACACGTCTCATCAGGTTGTGAATGCTATCATCAATGATGTTTGCCAACTTGTGGCCCCGTCAGGGTCAGGACGTACGAACTCCCTTCTAGGAGTCCAATGAAGGGCTTAGAGTGAGGTGTCTGCTACGAAAGCGACATCACACCATGTCTTAGGAGAGTACTTGTGAAGTTCTTCTTCTCAAAGAAGAACCGATGGACGCGGAGGTCATAGAGAAACATATGTTCCACTTAGAGGGAGCGGTGTACAGCGATGTACATGGGACACAAAAGTCCCTTCACGCTTTCCTTCACGAGTTACCATCAGAGATCTCCATCACGGATCTCCATCTTGGACGTGGTGTTTATGTGTGGCGATGAGCCAAACTCTAGCCCTAGCTGTTCCCTGAATTTAAGGAACTTAATACGACCCAGATTCTTAGTAAAAAGATCGGCGGGGTTCTCAGCTCCTTCAATGAAGAACAATTCTATCTTCTTTTCACGGATCACATCACGAATGTAATGGTGACGTAGATCAATATGTTTGATCCGTTTCTCCTGAACAGGATTAAAAGATAAGAATATGGAGCCTTGATTATCTCCGCATAATGGAATAGGTCCGAGGTTTATTCCAAGCTCACTGAAGAGCGAGCGAATCCAGACCAATTGTCTGCTTGTATCACACAGCGACATGTATTCTGCTTCAGTGGATGAGAGCGCGATAGACTTCTGTGCTCTTGAATTCCAGCAGAACACTCCATTAGCCATCTTTACTAAGTAGCCTGTAGTGGACTTTCTGGTGATCGGGTCAGAAGCCCAATCAGAATCTGCGTATGCTATTATACCACCATCGCTTTTGCCATCAAAGACTAGAGCATAATTTGAGGTACCAAGTAAGTAGCGGCAAATGTAAAGTGCACGCTTCATGTGGTCCTCGGTGGGGTTGGCAGCAAACTGTGCCATTTTTGTAACAGCATAGGCGATATCTGGTCGCGTACCAATCATAATGTATAGGAGAGATCCTATCACTTGTTGGTATGACGCGCGGAGCGCTGGGGTCGCAGTACCCTTATTAGGGGTTGGATGATACCCTTCTGGTAGTGGGGTAGGGACTGATTTGGCGTTAATCAGATTAAAACGCTGCAGCACTTTCTGAAGGTAATCCTGCTGATCTATCAGGATTCTACCCTTAGAACGTAGTATGCGCATGCGTAGAAACTCTTTGGTATCACCCAAGTCTCTGCATTCCCATATCTCCATAAAGCGTCGTTTCAGGGATGCTATGTCCTTTTTACTTCTTCCAAGGAAGAGGACGTCATCGACATAAACAATAACTATGATTGTTTTGTCTTCATTCACAAACAGACCTGAGTCTGATTGAAGTCGTGTGCAGCCAAGAGAGCTCATAGACTTATCCAGCGCTCTCCACCAAGCGAGTGCAGCTTGTTTAAGTCCGTAAATAGCTTTCCTAAGGCGCATGACTTTGTTTTGTTGGCTAGGGTCTTTAAACCCTTCAGGTTGTTCCATGTAGAGTTCCTCATCGAGGTCTCCATACAGGAAGGCAGTTTTGACGTCAAGTCCGGAGATGTGCCATTCCTTCAGCGCTGTAAGCGCGAGCATCATCCGGACGGTCTCAAACCGTACCACTGGCGAGAATATTTCGTCATAGTCTATGCCTTCAACCTGTGAAAAGCCTTTGGCGACTAGCCTGGCTTTCTTTCGGCCATCCGACTTTAAGTTGAATACCCATCTATTCTTGATCACCCTTCTGCCTTTCGGCGGGTTAACAAGATCATAGACACTGCGTTTGCGAAGAGAGGCAAGCTCTTCTTTGCACGCATTACGCCACTCCTCCTGGGGTTCACTTGGCATTTGGAGAATGTCCCGATAGGTCCATTCACGAATATTAGAGGTATCAGGTGACTCTAGATCCAATGGTGAAACTGCTTTGGCAAGCAGAAGATCTAGAAATTTGACTCCCCCTTCCTGAGCTAGGCGGATCAGAAGTTGCTGATCTACTTCGTCTGAATCATGCGGATTATCACTCCGTGCACTGGAAGAATCAGAATCGGCTGGGTCAGGATCATCACCTGAGGCCGTCTGTTCTGGACGTAGACGCTGCTGGGAGCTACCCTGCTGTGGCTGTGTCAACTGTCGCCATGTGCGAGTCCGCGCAATGTCTCGAATAATCGTAGTAGGAGGCCTATCTCCATAGACATTATCAGGACGAGTAACTGGTTTCCTTATACGCCCCGATCTCCTAGGTTCACTAGGACCAGGTACTGGATGCGGGGGTAAAGGCGGAGGTAGCTGCGATCCAAGCCCTCTAGTATGACTACTAGGAGGGGGTCCAGCGGCCGGCTGGGGAGCGCTTCTCCCTTTTTTGATAGGAGGCTCAGGTGGTAGGTCGTCATCATCACCAGGAGTGGTATCGTCTTTAGACAGCTCATCAGGAACTGTTTCATCTAACTGAGTTACACCACGGGGCTCACGTCTAGTACTGTCCTTAGGACATCTAGGGAACAGAGCTTCATCGAAGAGTGCCTTGTCTGAATAGAACAAGGTATTTGGTGTGCGCATGAAGACATTAGCCTTCATTCCAGCCCCTCTACCAAGGTAGATCATCAGCTCGCTCTTGGGAGAAAGTTTATTCACCCGGCGAGCTTCTGGGATATGCACATAGGCACCGCACCCGAACACTCTAAGATGGGATATATCAGGGACATCATTGTGTAATAGTTTGTAAGGAGTCTGCCATTGCAGGCGACTTATGGGGGTTCTATTGTAACAATGTGCAGCGTGTTGGACTGCAAATTCCCACCAACTCTGTGGTAAACAAGCATCAAGGCGCATAGCCTGAGCTTTGTCCATTATAGTGCGCATGAAGCGCTCAGCGCGCCCATTCTGCTGTGGTGTATGTGGCGCAGACTGTAGCACTGTAATGCCGGCATCCTTAAGCTGCTTTAGGAAGGCATCCGATTTGTATTCACCGCCGGCATCAGACATCCATTCTTTTATGGTAGCGCTGAACTGATTTTTAATCAGCGCAAGCCACTGCTTTAAAGCAGTAATAGCGGAGGCTTTATCCCGTAAAAGAGTAATCCAAGCAAACGAAGTATAGTCGTCAAAGAAGACAATAAAATACTTGTATTTGTGGTATGATGGTATAGGGAAGCTTTTCAAATCAGAATGAATCCGATCGAAAGAGGCTTTAGCCCTTGTATCAGATGGAGGATGCGAGGCAGCAGGCATTTTGCCTTGCGCACAACCAGGACATATTATATCAGAGGCGGGAATAGTAATCCCTTCTGGAAAGCCCTTAGTGTTTTCCTTAGCTCGTCTTAGAACCTCTTTAGATGGGTGACCGAGGCGACGATGCATAAGGTCATAGTCTACGTTTAGTAACGCGGACTGGTTCGCAATAAGCGACTCAGTTAGAGTAGATATAGAGGCATCTAGCCAATATAATGATTGTCCGTGAAGAAGGGGTTTACATTGAACAATCTTTTTGTTTTTACGTAGCAAGTTAATATGCTGCGAATTCCCCAAAACGCGCAAACCTTGCTGTAAGAAGACTCCCATAGATAGAAGACGCGTGCTCATAGAAGGGATGTATAGAACCGGATATACCCGTGTGGTCACGAGTTTGTCTGCGATGTAATGCTCAAGCAAGACAGTTCCAGTTCCTTCAACATATAGCGTATGAGCTGCTGTCTTTACAGGAATCCTGTCAGACTTAGCAGTTGGCTTATAGTCGATGAAGTCACTAAGTTTATTAGTGAAATGTGCTGATGCTCCTGAGTCAAGGAGCCACATATATTGAGTGCGCTTCAAGCATTCTGCACATTGACTGAAGTACTCATTATGCTCACACTCAAAAGAATCGAGAAGAGCGCTGCAATTTGTGTACAAATCGAGAGACTTCGGTACTATTACATGCGATGCCCGTAGATATACGTAACCGTTACATTTGGAACTTGCCCCACTTAGACTTTTTGGGGGCAGGGCTAATACTGCAACGTTATCAGCATGTGATGCGCAAAGCGAAGAGAAGACGTACTCTTCTTCATCGTTAGATCCCCAATCAAGGATCTCTGTGTCCGGTCCGGTCAAGAACGACTCCGGTGTCAGCGAGCGGCCAGAGGCGGCCGGAGAGATAAGGGTGCCGAAACGGGGGTCCGTTGGCAAACCGTTATTGTATAGGTACTGTTGGTTGCTACGCCAAATCCGTTCGATTTGTTCGTTAGAACGTGATCGAGGGATGTGAGGGAAACGGCTTTCGCCGGTAGTAGCCCACCTGACTGTTGCTTCAACAATTGAAGCCGGATTAACGTAAGGAGGCGTGGGGGCGCGGTTTTCTTTATCAGAACCCCCATCGCTTATCATTAGATCCGATAAGTCAAGTTGGAGAGCATTAGAATGCTCACCGAATATCTCCGTATCATCTAACCCGTCAAGGTTCATGATCGACTGTGCGCTGCCCGAAGGCTGCTGCGACATGTCGATGTCAACGTCGGAGTCGTACTCCTCGTCCATGAACCGATTAATGCGGGGACGCATCTGCGCGTCAATGTCGGCAAAGCGCTGCTCGAGCGTCTTTACGGTCTGGACTGTAGCGGGTACATCCAGCCGTTCAGCGAGCGTCAATGCCTTGTTGACAGAAGGAAAGAAGCCAGAAGTCCTCTGAGGCGAGGAGGATTCGACTTCTGTGCGCGTGGAGACACCAGATGACCCAATATGAGTCACCTTGTGGGAAGTAGGGGGGGCTAGAGCGGCGACAGAGGCAATATGCGAGTGCTGAGGAGCACGGGCAGGTTGCTTGCCTTTCCCTTTAGGCTTGCCTCGCCTGGAACCACGTCCTCCGCGCTGCCTGAAAGGCTGCTGCTGGGTAGACGGGCCGGGGGCGCTAGACTGCTGCTGCGAAGAACCCTGCTTCGAAAAGCGAGGGTCCGCGCGCTTCCGCTTAACGGCAGAGAGCTTCTGCGCGTTATGAGCGGCCTTGTGCTGTCTGCGGTTCGACTCAGTCTCGTACTGGCTTTCAACACAAGCCGATACGGTTTCGAGTTTAAGATCCGCCAATGGTAAATTATTACACATGACGGGGATTAAGTGCTCCCATTTCTGGGGCAGAGCAGACATGGCAACAAGTGCCTGCAGTTGTGGGCGTATAGCGAGAGTGGCAGCATTAGCACCAGTCCCAACAGTAATTGCTCCAAGCCGAGCAAAGGCGGCAGCCATTTTTTCGAACTGAGGAGCGGGATGCTGATTCGTGTTGAAACGAATAGAGATGGCCTCTTTGAAGTCCTTGTAGATGCGGGGCATGGAGACCGCACCGTACTGGTCCTTCACAGAGTCCCAGAGCGCCTGAGAAGTTGCTCCGGTGACTGCCTGCTGTATAGCGGGCGAAAGGCGGAGGGTAAGATTACCCTGGGCCATCTCATCAGCTCGCATCCAAGCTGCTCTATCTGCGACATCGGCGACGGGAGGTAGAGGGATGGTGGCAGCGACGTAGCCCCAGAGCCCTTGCGACATAAAGAAAGCAGTCATCTGCTTAGACCAAGTGGCCCAGTTAGAGCCATCGAAGACGGGGACAAGTGTGGTGAGTTGAGAGGACATAGTTGGTTGATCTGTTGGCTTTGAGAACGTCAGCATTGCGTTATTATAATAACAATACTGAGTGAATCAAAAAGAATTGCCAATGCTGGCACGGCTACATGGCCGTACATACGCAGCGTGACAATAGCCCAATATTAGGCTGTTTCCAACAGAATGGGCAACACCCATTTCGACGTTTGGGTCACAAACGCCGGTCGTCGGACTATCCTGCTCGACGTCACCCCAAGGTTAAGCTACACGGCGCTCCAAAGTTAATTGGAGTCGTTGTAGAGCCTTGTTTAGATAGGCGATTGGCCAAGTCTGCGTACTCCTCAAGAGTACAATACTGGGTTGCTATTAGCCAGGGTGCCTCCCTGAGTCTAATGCCTACAACCGCACGAGCACCTCTTTGCAAAGGCTGCATCGTAGTGGGCGGTGACCACAAGGCGCAACTCTGTCAAAGAGTGCGACGGCAAACCCTGTAGCAGGGCCCATAACCTGTTGCGCAGCAATGCACGCAGCTAACAGGAATGGTGTTCTCACCTTTGAGTAGGTTGAGAGACTATAGCGGTGGAGAGGGTGCACAAGTGAGTAAGAGAGTGAATGTCTATTCGCCTCCCTCCCCATGGGAGGATATTTATACTCTATGGTCCTACCCTGACCATTTGCGTAAAAGTGATGAGTACAGGCGTCCACAATATCGCGTTTTTACACACGCCTGATGTAAACTACCACTTCGAGATAGCCATAGGGCTTCTCCTTCTCAGAGGGCGTATTGCGCCCGCTATAGTACGTATCCTGACTACCGTAATAGGAAACTATACTATCGTAGTGTCGTAACTGCTATAGATAAGGTCCTTACGTACTTATCACGTTCCAACATATGGTTGCTGAAGACCTAAGCTTAACTTCTTGGTTTATCCCACCCAATCGCCTTGCCACTACTAGCTGTCTTGCTAGTGTGCGCTGAATAGACCTTTGGTTGATTATCCCATCATTCTTAGCTGTTGGCTGTCTGTAAAGCGCCATATCCCTTCCTTCCCTTTCCCTTCTCCTCTCTGCCATCTTATACGGACGCGCTGTCCATACTCCGCTTTATTGCATTCGCTGCCCTCTGCACCTTGTGGGCCGCCCTTATATGTCTCTCTCACGAGATTGTGCAATGCCGAGTATCTGAGTTCGACATCTGCTGTGATTGTTAGGTCCCGTGTGGCCTTGCTTAGGAAGATAGTGCCCTACTCAAGAAGAACGTCAGGTGGAACATTACAGCCAGCCTGATTGAGGAGATAGTGGATGGTCCTCACGATGTTGATGCCTGTATGTTTGTCCTTGAGATGATGAAGCCCGATGAGGGCAGCTTTGAGTGTCAGGTGTCCACTTGACTTATCAAGGGCAATCCAGTGTGCGGTCACCGCCAAGAACGACACCAAATTCGCATTTGACCAGATATCTGCAGTGAAACTGATGCGACCACAAGATTTCTATTGTGACGAAAGTCAGCTATAGACGTGGAAAACAAGGCGCTCAGACTACAGCAAGATCCGATTTCAAGCCGTCAAACGATCCCTGCCAGTGGTTGATGATAGACTCCCTCATCTTATCACAGCCAGGGATGTCGGCGTCAACAAGTGACTCACAAAGGACCAGACATAGCTGTCAAAACTCCAGTGTTTCGATGATGTGGATCAACTGAAAGGCATGTGAGAGCGTAGGGGGATATGAGGTGATTGAGACTCACATGATCGCCCACGACGATGAAGCGGACAAGATACTCTAAGAAGGTGGCCAGAGAGAAAGGCGGAACTTCCAGGCGCACATTACTGGCATCCTTGGGAATGGACACACCACCTGATTGGGTTGATAGTCTGTATTTCCATTTGAACTTCAAAACCACTGTGTCGTACTCCAAACTGTGTTTTGTGGTGAGATGGTGGTGGAGGTTGTTGTTCGCAGTGCTTTTCGCGTAATGATAGTTTGGCACGTTTTTAGAGGTCTTCAATTTGTCATCGCTGTACTTCTTGCTGTCAATTTGTTAGGAGGTAGTGTTGTGATCAGTGGGGTGGTACTCACATGCACATCTTGCAGGCCCTCTGCATGCCCTTGCTAGGATCAGGGGAAGTTACATCAATGAAAAAATGGGTGACATCGAGGGCTGCCTTAGAGGTCGCCTTAGCAACGACTGATCGAACATCAGTGGCCAGCACTGGAGAAGGAGACATAGATCGGTCAGGTGTATCACCCACGTCTTCCGCATCTTGCAAGCTAAATTCTTCACCACTGGAGACAATGCCAAGTTGGCTAGTGGCAGCCTAGTTTGATTGGTAAGTCTCAGGGTGTGGAGAGGGCTCGAGGACTCACTTTTTGGGTTCAAGTACGTCAGGTCATGAGCAGAGGGTGGACAGGGTGAAAACAAGGGAATTTGGGCTTTAAATGTGAGAGTCGGCACATGCACATGCTGATGGGTCCTGATCAATTACGTTCACAATATCTTAGGGTGGTGGGGTATTCGAACCCTGCTGGTGCATATGAATCCACCATCGATGCATGATCGTATGATCTGTGGGATTTACATTTCGCTCGCCATGTGTTCTGGTCATGGTAGGTAGCTCCACCTGAATGGAGAGTGTTTTACAGTCAATTTTATGAGGCATATCTGTAATTTGTTACGTTCCTTCCGGGACGTATCAATCCGACTTGGATTAGGGACCGGTTTGCTGAGGGTTGAGGTCAAACAGAGGCAGCGGCGATACAGAAGTTGAGAATGATAAGGAAGAAGTCGGCGTATGACTTATAGTGGAAAGCTGATGACGGCGAAGAGGCAAGCACACACACAGGGACTAGGAGCTAAGGCACAGGAAATGGAAGGTATTCCTCAAGATATCAAAGCTAAGGAGTCTACACGCAGACATCCTTCTACTTATACACAAGGGATGGAGCTTTGAAGCCCAGCAACCTTAATACACAGCCACAAACCCTAATACGAATATCCAATGGCATAAGGCTCTCGATCAATCATCGGTCAGCAGTCACATCAGTCACGAGTCATGATCTGCATCACACGCTATCGGCCGGTCCGGGCACAAGCTCATCCAGACCCTTCTGGACGAGTCGAGGCAGGCCACGTGCCAGGGTCACATGACGGCCGTCTTCCACTCCTCTACTCCGGTGGGAGACTCACATCGCGGTACGTCTGGTCGCCATTCTTCAGCCAGTCCAACAACTCTTCCTTGGTTGTGACGCTGTATGCATGGCTATCCTCCTCGCGGGGGTACTCCAGGGGCTCAAACGCAACAAATTACTGTCATCGTTACCCATTAATCATGGAGTGTTTCGTTCCGAATATGACGGGCTAGTGGGACTGAAAGAAAATGTGTCATAATCCAAGCATGATCGTTCTATGCACATGATGGGGAGACGTTGTCACTGGATATATGTCAGGTAAGTGGCCCACTGTCATCCATTCTATCAACCCTTCAGCAATGCTTCTGTATGCATGATGACCATTGGTGTGGGTTACAAAGCAGCTTGAGGGCACCAGCCAGTGTCCTCACGGAAGTCACAAATGATGTCGGTCTTCTGAAGAAGCAAACGAAATGGCACGTTGTGGAGAGGAGTTGTGAGAGGGCGGAGCTGATGAGACTGGCGACGTAGTGACATGTTCTGCAATGGTTTTGAGGGTGAGAAGCAAGAAGAAGAGAGAGCGTGACACAATGAACGAAGTCGGCCATCCCGAAGAAGCTAGGACAGGGCCGGTCAGTATCCCAAATCGGAAAAACAGCAGGTGGGCATACATGAATCGAGGCGTGGAAGCCCAATGACAACAAAGCAACAGTCAACAAGCACAACACGGCATTCCAATTGAGGGCAATGGACTCCTCATGGAAAGAGCGGAGGGGCTGTTGGGTGTCGTCCAGGATGGATATATCATCTTCGATGGGAACAAGGTCACATATCTGTATAAGTGTGGATGTTAGTTATGAGTCAACGAGCTGTGACAGTGGTGACAAGTGAAAAAATTACTCACTGTGCAGGTGAGATCATCGTCCAACTCCTTAACGACAGAGGCAAAACTGTGGCTGCATAACTCCCAGGACCAGCACATTGCCAGTCTGCCCCGACCTGAGGTGAGTGTAAGAGGATGCGAAACCTGTCTGGATGTGCGAGGGTAAGGATTCAGATGGCGAGGATGAGTGAGTAAAGACATAGAGTCATGGACATTGTCAAGGAAGGTGCGGCTATGGCCAGCTTAGTGAGGTTAGCCGGAAGTAGCCAGCTCAATTGGAGTGGGCTAAAAATGCTGGCTCAGTTACACGTTGCTTGGCTCGGTGGGGATTGCTGCCGGCTGTGGCTTCGGCTTCAGCCACCAGTTAGCTGGAGCTGCCAAAACACTAAGCCCAATGTTAAGTTGTTTTTTTTTTTTGTTCTTTTTTTTCCAGCTCACCCTCAGTAAAAAAGGAAGTCAGACAAAAGTCATGTAAAAGTCATTGACTTTTTACTGACTTTTTACTGACTAAAAAAACCATTTTTTTTGACTTCAAAAGTCAACCTTTAGTCAAGGAAAAGTCAGTGAAAAGTCATTGACTAAACCATGACTTTATTTGACTATAAAAGTCATGTTTCAGTCAGTCAAAGTCAGGAAAAAGTCAATGACTTTTTATTGACTTTTCGTTGACTCATCATCAACTTGTCATTGACTTTTCAATGACTTTTCAATGACTTGTAATTGACTTTTCAATGACTTGCTATTGACTTTTCATTGACTTCTAGCTGACCATGGTCAGGTCACATGTCACAGTCACACCAGATTTGTCATCACAATAATGAATAATAATAATAATATTGGCAATTTAAATAAATACAGGGGGCTAGTACTACTGTAGGGTTAGATAATTGAATAGCTGACTGGGGTGAGATGGCAACTGCTGAGTAGGGCGGCGGTGGTTGAGGTGGTGGTGGCACCAGGTGGCAACAACATGGTGGTGGCACTGGGTGGGGATGACATGGTGGTCACAGCATCGTGGGCGGCGGCGAGGCGGGGTCTTGCGTGACGTGGCAGGGTCTTGGTGTGCTGTGTTGGGTTGGGGTGGTGATGAGTCGGCGGATGGTGGGGTGTAGTGCGCCATGTTGGGGTGGTGGTGGCGGCGGTGGTTGGGGTGGTGGCAGGGACTGGAAAGGGGGCGTTGCGGTGGCAGGGACTGGAGAGGGGAGGGGATGTTGAGGTGGGTGACCATGGCTGTGGTGGTAGCTGGGGGAGCAAGCGGTCCCACACGACACAGATGAATAAGGAAAATAAAAAAATAAAAAACAAACACTCAGCTTTGAGCCAAGTAGTCGCGGGAGGGAAAGAAGGTGAGACGACGTGCCGTGAGGCGTCAACAAGGTGGCCTGTGTGCCTGTGAGGGGATGCGGGGGTATGTCAATCTCCTGTGGGCGAGCAAGTAGAAAAAAAAACTCAACTGTGGTGGTGGGCCTAGTGAGCAGGCAAGGGCTTGTGAGCGCAAGGGGGTACTTGGTACTGGTGTGGACATGTGCGGTGGATACCCTGTGTGCGGGTGGAGGGTGGAGATAATGGCAATGTTGGTTGTCGTTGTTGTCAGCAAAGGGGAAAAAGACAAAAAAAAAATGGAACGAACCAAGGACCCAGGATGTCCATAAAGGGTGGTGGGCACTGAGACGTCGTCCCCGGTTGTCGTTCCTGCATGTACAAAAACAAGGGAGGAGGTAGGACGGAGAAGTGAGAAGGGAAGAGTTCGAAGAGTTGAGTTCGAACTCGTTGCTGTGGCGCATGATTGTTGCGGACCCACATACAAAATATTGTGCCCTGCAGAGGCTTGTGCGATCACTTATCTGCTCTCCAGTAACCCAGACCTCTGCACTCGCCCTTTGCACTCCCCAGTGTGCCACACGTTTGCGCGGCCTTAGCTACTCACACAAAAGGCGTGCCCAATTTATTCTGTCACGTACCCGAAGTTTTACGCCGTGCAGAAGCGTGTGTAATTATTTCCGACCTGTAACGTTTCGTTCTGGATGTGGACTCTGACTCATCGGTGATGACTTACAAGTGTCAGAAGTACTTAGTCATGGACTGCGCAGCATCAGTCAGCTGTATGGATTGGCATGTGATTGTACGATATGACTCATTCCTAGTAGTAGTCGTATTAGGGTTCGCTCTACTTACGCCATTGGCTAGTTATGATTCGGGAGGAGCTTGAAAGCTACCTCATACATGTATATAAGGACTCGTACGAAGACCAGGATCCGCATCTTGGTCTTCTTCAATTACCACCTCTTGACTCGTCTTCTATACAAGGGATTCCCCCTTAGTGAGTTCCCTCGTCCGGCATATCCCTTGGACCCCCGTGACCATCATTGGCCTTCGGCTACCCACGTGTCTGACCCACCATGTGGACAGTGAGCTATCCAGCAGGAGCACTTTGTCACCAAGTATTCCTCTATCACAACAAACGCGTCTCAAAGCCCTTTCACCAGATCTACGTGGTAGATCACGAGTCCTGGGACGAACTTCGAGTTGTCCATTCCCCGCCGATCGCCGTTCCATTAGGAGAACCCCTCCACGGGTACCTAGGACCAGAGGACCGTCTATTCCCTCATCCTGTTGACGTATACACTACCTCTGCCAACAGGAACTACTATCTCAAAGGAGGATCAGCACACCAGCTCGCCTAAGTCAGGCAGACGTCCGTGGTAGACGTTACATTAAGACCAAGATCCCATCGTGGCTTATCCTCAAGATCCAAACACAACCACAAAGGACCTTTGGGTGCCTTTCAACCCGTATCACATTGACAGACGAGGAGAGCGAAACGTCCCCGTCAAATACTTAAAGAACGCTTACTGGTCAACGGACGCCCAAGACATCGGATACGCCGCCAAATACAAAAAGCAAAGTTACCCAATAGAATTCAACTTTGACCGCCATTGCTGGGTCGAACTCAAGTGGGATCACTCGCAAGACAAGTACAAAGCCGTCCAACCCGCACACGACGTACTCCAGTGCAACATCCTCGCAAGCGACGTCACAACAAGAGATCAGTGGGGACCCATTGACGGGAAACCAGCAGAGGAAGAACACACACGCTCTCCAACACCAAAAACCCCCGCACCATCTCCATCGCTCAAAAGCAACCCAGAGGAGATACATATCCTCGGAGAGGAAGAAACACACGAGGAAACAACCCTTGAAACATTAGCTGAGCAGATCCCTATCCTATCCATACCACGCATGGCAACCATTACCGAAGCAGAAACGCAAGCGCGCACAGCCTTCATGGGGGATATCAACCCCGAAACAGGGCATCGAAAGGAACAACCCGGAGGGGGAGGTGAGGACCCTCATGGAGAAGGAAACGGAGGAGGAGACGGAGACCCTCCGACGGGATGGCTGATGGGAATACCAAGTACAAACCCAATGCAGCGGGCAGAAAAGTTCTTCGGAAAAGAACCTACGGTATTCACGGGAGACCGTACCAAAGCAGCTGAGTTCTACACCCAATGGACGCTATTCACGAACTTAAACGATGAAAACGCGATCATCCAAACCCCGTACCGAAAGGCGATGCTCTTCCTCACCTACTTCCAGGGCCCCCTTGTCAACGAGTGCATCCTCTCCACTTCCGAATGGCTAAAACAAGAAAAACGCAGACTGGGCCCTCTAGACAAATGGCTATGGGAAGCCGTGGCAGGAGGGTTCAAGAGACAATTCACCGACACCCTGGAAGAGGAGAAAGCGTGACAGGAACTCCGCACCGGAATCAAAATGGAGAAAGGAGACATAGACGCCTACATAGCTAAGTTCGAACGCCTAGTTCGCCAGAGCAACTACCAGACCAATACCCCTCTAGTGCTCGATTGCTTCACTGCGGGACTACCCTACGACCTGTACCGCAACTCATATCAGTTCCACAACCCCAGCACTTACGCCCAATGGAAGGCAGCAGCCATAGAACAACAGAAACACTGGATTCACATGAATGCCCGCGTCGACAGAAAGAAACCCCAACAAGGGCAGAATCAGGGACAAAACCGCCCACAAGGACAGCGAAATACGCCTATGCGCCCATGGCAAACACCCCAAAAACCAGGATGGCAGCAATATCGCAACCACCCCGACGCCATGGACACCACCCCAGGAAGAGTCCGCGCCAGACTCGCAGACGCCGAAGAAATCCTCGAAACCTGGAAACGGAATCAATGCATAGGGACGCCGCCCGCTAGAAGACCACAAGGCAGAGGAGTCATCGACGCAAGGGACGTAACCTGCTATACCTGTCATAAGAAGGGACACTTCTCACGAGACTGCCCCACTTGGCAGCGCCAAGGCCCGCAAGTGCGCGGCGCATACATTGAGGAAGTACAAAGCGTACGAGAAGAACCGCTCATCGACCTCGAAGAAGGGAGTGAACGAGGGGCGCGAGCCTCCACCTCCACACCCCAAGACAGAGCAGACGAATGGCTTGAGAGAGTCTCGGGATTGGACGAGGAAGCCAAAGGGTTGGTAATGAAGGAGTTGTGGGGAAAGAAGGATTTTCAGGACGCCTAAACCCATCGGCCTGGGTGAGGGCATTAAAAAGTGACTCTGTGTTTATAACGCGCTATCATTCTATGCATGTTCCAGTTTCGACTCGCACAAGTCACTTCATGGCCGACAAAAGAGCTCTGGTAGACTCCGGAGCCACCAACAACTTCATACACCCCGCATTTGTCAGAAAAATGGGCATCGGGTCGAACGAACTAGACCGACACCGAAGTATCTGGAATATCGACGGAACACACAACAAATCAGGGAAAATCACCCACTATGTAGGTCTCAACGTCCAAACCAAAGGAGAAAAGAAGGTCATGAGATTCCTCATCACCGACGTAGGAGGAGAAGACCTCATCCTCGGATATCCATGGCTCGCAACCTTTCAACCAACAATCCAATGGGCCAGCGCAACTCTTAAAGCAGATGAGTACCCAATCATCATACGAACCACGAATCCCACTCGTAAAAACATAGACCCAGTAATCGCAAAGGCAGTCGTACGTGCCGCCTTAACCAGAGTCATCGACGAGGAAAAAGGAGAAATCGTCCAACAACTCGAACAAGAGTGCTCACTGCGAGGGGCAAGAGTAGAGGAAGAGGAAGAGGAAATCCACCTACGAGCCACCACCTCAACAAACCTAGCAATCGAAGCGCAACAGTACACACAGAAAACAGAAGTCCCGGAAGAATACAAAAGACACGCCAGAGTATTCAGCGAAGAAGAATCCCATCGACTCCCTTCATCGAAACCGTGGGACCACGCCATAGACCTCAAACCAAACGCACCCAGCGCCATCGACTGCAAGGTTTACCCAATGAACCAAGTGGAAGACCAAGCCCTCAAAGAATTCTTGGACGAACAAATGGCAAAAGGATACATCCGACCGTCGAAATCCCAGTACGCATCCCCCTTCTTCTTCATCAAAAAGAAGGACGGAAAACTACGCCTGGTGCAGGATTACCGAAAACTCAACGAATGGACCATACGTAACCAATACCCACTCCCGCTCATCCCAGAACTCATCTCGGATCTGAGCGGCGCCTCCATATTCTCCAAGTTCGACGTCCGTTGGGGTACAACAATATACTGATCAAAGATGGCGACCAGCCCAAAGCCGCATTCAAGACACGCTATGGCCTGTTCGAACCACTAGTAATGTATTTCGGACTCACCAACTCTCCAGCAACGTTCCAAGCCATAATGAACATCATCTTGAAACCCGTCATCGACTATTGGGAGCAGCGAGGGACGATCATACGGGTATATATGGATGACATCGCGGTCGCCTCGAACAATATGGAGGACCACACCGCAGCAATACACGACATCCTGGACGTACTGGAAACCAACGACCTCTTCTTAAAACCGGAGAAATGTGTCTTCCACGCTCCGCGCATCGATTACCTGGGGGTAATCATTGAAAAGGGGGTGACTCGCATGGACCCTATCAAAATTTCGGGCATCAAAAACTGGCCTACCCCCACCTCCGTAAAACAGGTACGATCATTTTTGGGATTCTGCAACTTCTACCGCGCTTTCATTCGAAATTTTGCCACATACGCACGACCACTTAACCGTCTAACAAGAAAAGACGCGACATGGCAATGGGGAACCGAGGAACAAGCAGCACTGGATAAACTCAAAGCACTTGTCACGACGGAACCAGTACTGGCACACCCAAAACTCGACAAACAATTCGAGCTCGAAGTCGACGCCTCAGGATTCACCGTAGGAGCAGTATTACTACAGAAGGGAGAGGACAACAAAAGACACCCCATCGCCTATTACTCCAACACCCTCAACGCGGCAGAATGAAACTACGACATCTACGACCTGGAACTATTAGCAATTGTAAAAGCCCTCCGCAACTGGTGGCAATACCTAGCCAGATCCCCGCACAAAATCAAAGTATTCTCGGACCACATGAACTTGCAATACTGGAGATCCCCCCAGAAGATCAGCAGACGCGTAGCACGGGAAGTACTAGAACTCTCCGAGTACGACATCGAGATTCATCACATTAAAGGAACGGCAAATGGCCGTGCAGATGCCCTGTCAAGACGCCCTGACTACGACCAAGGAGAAAGAGACAACGAACAAGTGACAGTCCTCCCTGATGACGTGTTCGTAAGGGCGACCATGCTAGACACCACGGAAAACCCCCTATGCCTAGCCAAAGTCATCCCAGTAACAGAAATGGAGCCAACGCTACCCATATACAGACAGAACGAAGACACGTTACGCAAATGGGTAGATCCCCATGGGCTCAAAAAGATAGAAGGCACATGGTACAAAGAGGGAAGACGCGTGGTCACCTCAGGACCTCACCATCACATGGACCTCATTAAGGCACACCACGACCCACCGGTATATGGACACCCCAGAATTAATCGGATGATCCAACTGGTGGAGCGCCACTACTGGTGGCCTGGCCTACACAAAGAAGTGATGGACTACGTCAAGGGATGCGCCGACTGTCAACGAATCAAAGTCAACACGCGACCGCAACGCGCAGCACTGCAACCCATCTACCCCAAGCCAGAAGCTATGCCGTTTGAAACCATTGCCCTTGACTTCATCACTAAACTCCCGGCAGCACAGGACTGCGATTCGATCCTCACGATAACGGATCATGACTGCACAAAGATGGCCCTGTTCATCCCCTGCCAAGAGGAGATAACGGCAGAAGGAACGGCCGCCTTGTACGTAAAACATGTGTTCCCGCGATTCGGGTTACCCTCCAAAATAATCAGCGACAGAGACCCCCGATTCGCGTCTAAGTTTACGTGTGAACTTTGCCAAATCCTGGGAATCCAGCAGAACATTTCCACCGCATACCACCCCCGGACGGATGGACAATTGGAGCGCACAAATCAATGGCTCGAGCAGTACCTTCGCTTCTGGGTTAACGAACGACAGGACAACTGGATCCATTACCTCCCCATGGCGGAGTTCACCCACAACAACTGGCCTCACGAAGCAACCAAGCAGTCCCCCTTCAGCCTACTAATGGGGTACAATCCACGGGCGGACTGGACGGATCAACCATCCCCTATCCCACAAGTAGCGCTCAGGGTCAAACAATTCAAGGAGGCACGAAAGCGCGCCCAGGAACTGATGATCAAAGCGCAGCAGAGCTGGGTCCAGAACAAAGATACGCCCAAATACCAAATCGGAGACCAGGTATGGCTAGAGGGACGCCACCTCCGGACCAACCAGCCAACTGCAAAGCTTGCGCCCAGAAGACATGGCCCGTTTAGGGTAACTCAGGTGATGTCCGCAGTCAACTATCGCTTGGAACTTCCCACGCAGTGGAGCATCCATCCAGTGTTCCATGTGGACCTTCTGACCCCCTATCGTGAAACACCCACGCATGGGCCAAACTACCAACGCCCACCACCGGATCTGGTAGGAGGCGAGGAAGAATACGAGGTCGAGAAGATTCTAGACTCTCGGAAGTTCGGCCACAGTCGCAAATTGCAATACCTTGTCAAATGGAAGGGCTATCCCGACTCGGACAATCAGTGGTCTCCAAAGATGACATATTTGCCGATGAAGCCGTACGGGAGTTTAAACAATCAAACCCCGCCAGGGAGACACATATAAGCAGGGGCATAATCCAAGAGACGTCCCCATCCTCCTCATCCTCCTGTCCTCCTTTGATGTCTCACACCCCAGTCACTATCCTCTACATCGCCGACGATGCAGTCCCAGTACGGACCATACAATCCACGCCATCGTCACCCCTGCCACTTCCCATCTCCCTTCACTCAGAACGAGACGGTCTTCCTTCCCCCCAAGCATCCCCAGTTCCTTCGCCGACCACCACTCTTTACTCCGGAACCCTTGCGGACAGTTATGTCCCGACGAGACCGCAAACACCGGCACCCAGCGACGACGGTCTTGGAATCGGAGACAGTCATCTCCCCGGAGACCCGTACGACCAGCAGAACACCTCTCGCCGCATCCATATCTTCGTTACGCCACCCATCTCACCACGACGCACTCGGAAACCCCCCCGCTATGCGGAACCATGGGGGGAAGTACTCACCGCGCCGCCGATGGCTCGATCCCCGTTACGAATCCATCCGGAACAGGAACAAAGCCTGGTTCCCCGATGCAGCATGGAGACGCCTCCACCCACGGGGTTCCATCACAACAGGGGAGCTCATTACATTCCCTTTCCTATCAGAGACGCTCACGAACACTTTGGCCAGGCCTGTTTTACTCAACTCATCCTCACCGCCGACCCCTTCGTCCTCGCCTATCGACGAGGAACCGACCAGCAGTATGGGAAGCCCGTTCACGCCACTTCCCAGTGCCTATCAGACCCGCCAGTGTACACCGACGACGACCTGATCTTCCTCGATGCGGAGAGCGGGCTGCGTCAGTCAGTGGACCGCGCCCTCCTCGAAATCAAGGACCTCACCCTGCTAGCGGAAGTGCATCGCTTCCGCAGCATGTGTGCCGGGTACGCCGCGAAGGAGAAGGAGGTGCTGCAGAGAGTCCAAGAGCTGGAACGCATAGGAATGGATCGCAAGTTAAGTGTCATCCGCTTGCAGAGTGCCAATGCGATCGAGAGGATCGAGGACCAGCGCGACGGAGTGGGCCGCGGTCGTACGCTGGCGCAGAAGACCACCGAACACCTCTAGGAACGTCGAGCTGGGGCTCGAGTCTGAAAAGGGGGTGATGTAACGTTTCGTTCTGGATGTGGACTCTGACTCATCGGTGATACGTACAAGTGTCAGAAGTACTAGTCATGGACTGCGCAGCATCAGTCAGCTGTATGGATTGGCATGTGATTGTACGATATGACTCATTCCTAGTAGTAGTCGTATTAGGGTTCGCTCTACTTATGCCATTGGCTAGTTATGATTCGGGAGGAGCTTGAAAGCTACCTCATACATGTATTAAAGGACTCGTACGAAGACCAGGATCCGCATCTTGGTCTTCTTCAATTACCCACCTCTTTGACTCGTCTTCTCTTACAAGGGGATTCCCCCTTAGTGAGTTCCCTCGTCCGGCATATCCCTTGGATCCCCGTGACCATCATTGGCCTTCGGCTACCCACATGTCTGACCCACCATGTGGACAGTGAGCTATCCAGCAGGAGCACTTTGTCACCAAGTATTCCTCTATCACACACGAACACGTCTCAAAGCCCTTTCACCCAGATCTACGTGGTAGATCACGAGTCCTGGGACGAACTGCGAGTTGTCCATTCCCCGCCGATCGCCGTTCCATTAGGAGAACCCCTCCACGGGTACCTAGGACCAGAGGACCGTCTATTCCCTCATCCCGTTGACGTATACACTACCTCTGCCAACAGGAACTACTATCTCAAAGGAGGATCAGCACACCAGCTCGCCTAAGTCAGCAGACGTCCATGGTAGACGTTACAGACCACCTACGACCGACCAACCCCGCTCCCGGTTCCCTACCTTGCAGCACTCGCGCGCGGCGTTAGAAATTCGATACAGAACGCGTCCGCAATCGCTGCGGACCCACATACGACATTTTGTGCCCGCGGAGGCCTGCGTGACTATCTCTTTCTGGCTATTAGATTTGGATTAGACACTTTTGCTATTATAATACAATTTTTTTCAATGTCTACCAAAGCCGCGGCTTGAGCCAAGCCAAGCCGGAGCCAAGCCCTTATGGGGGGGCTTGGCTTGGCCTGGCATTTCGAAAGCCGGAGCCGCCTTGAGCCGGGCCAAAGCCGGGCTTTCAGGCCAGCCGGCCGGAACATCACTAGGTGTCAAAGTCTCCAAGTGCATTACGAAAGGACGCAGCACTCGCCCTCATGGACCGAATGAAGCAGCAGTACCACTTGGACCACACACGCCGTCTTATCTAGGGATTGGCTCGGGTCACCCTCGGGTATTTTTTAGGGCTACCCGTACCTGTACATTGAAAACCCCTACCTGTGATGAAGGGTAAGGGTTTTCTCGGGTTTGGATAGGGTTTGACGGGTCACGCGGGTTCACAAAAAATTACGGGTTATAGTGACGGGTCGTTACAAAAAAAAACTAGTTCTACAGCTCAGACCATCCCAGTTCTCTCGCCGCCGCCGTCTTGACTGTCTCACTGTGTCACCACCA
>JAKELH010000941.1:0-20199 GCA_021525015.1 Lactarius pseudohatsudake
ACACACAACCACACCGTCAACTCAACTATCCTATCGAACCTGCCGCCTCTATACCACTACCAGAGGGGTCGTCACCAGCCTCGTCTGACTTTGACCGGCTAAGTCCAACTTCGGCATCGTGACCAACCAACCTGACGGTACCAACCAACTCCCCATTTTCTGGATCGGACTCGTCGCCGTCGTCTATTGGTGAGCTCCCAACGGCGACCAGGAGAGGAGGTGATACGTTTTGAGGCGATGATCTAGGGGATAGAGAAGGCTTCATCGGTGAGGCAGCCAAAGCAGGTACAGGGTCGTCCAGTAGGTCGGCAACCTTAGACAAAGGATGAACAGGTGAACGTGTGGTTGACAGGGAAGGTTCTGTGGCTTTGGTAGCTGATCTTTGCGTCAAAGGGATGACGACCAATCCATCATCACCTTGCCCCGATTTTGACAGGTGGCTGACTTCCTGAATCAAAGAACCTCCGCTTTCTAGATCGTCCGGATGCGTCTCAGAGTCGAGATCGAGTGTGATATCATCGCGGGTTGGGAGGTCTACAGGGAGAGGAGCAGGAGGTTTTGTGATAGAGATGACAGGGACAGGTGTTTTTGACGGTGGTCCCAGAGAGCTATCAGGGTCTTGTCTCTTGCGTGATTGAGATGGAGGAGTGGTATTACTGACGTCCGCGAAAACGGGGATCGGTACCTCGGCACCAGAGCTCGCGGTAGTATTCGCAAGGGCCAAGACGCCAAGGCCAACTTTCTCCGCTGCCTGTAGGCGAGAATGGGAAAAGTACGAGCAGAAACGGTCAGAACAAGAGGTGTACATACCTTGCCTTTCTCCTCCTCCGCTGGAGGGTCCGGGACTAGACCGGTTTGTTGCCACTTGCGAACACTTTTATCAGCCCAAGCCTCCAGCGTTGTCCAACCCCGATATTCTCCTGCCAACCGCATACCACCTACTGCGGCTCCGCCCGATGCTTCACCGGATCCCCGCCCGTTCCCGTCAAAGAAATAGCCCTCATAGCCGACGTCATCTTCGCTTCCCTCGCTTTCATTCGACAAGCCGAGTTCGAACCCTTCTCTAGATTCAAGCTCCTCTGCAAAGCTGGCCAACCAGTGAGCCCACCCCGCAGGGCCGTCTCCTCGCCAGAGGACAACCTTGGTATCAAAGTCGCGGCCAAAAACAATGACCTGTCCAACAGAGCCTCCTTTCTCGGGGTTAAGATCGACTCCTACGTAATTGCCGGTCTTGTCAGAGATAAGTGGTATCCATCCGCGCTGGGAATATTCCTTGCGAATCCAGTTAGGTGGCACAGACTGCATAACTTCGCGCAATTGTGGATGTGCGCCGGTATTGGGGTCATCGTCGACTTCACGCCAGAACCTCCACTCATCCAGTACCTCGTCAAGGGGGAGAAGGTGTAGCCCGAAGAAGAGGCCGTCGGAGCAGCCAGCTGACGACTCGGGTTCTTGTCCATCGACCACTAGGTAGGATTCACGGATGACCTGAGGTAGTGAGAAACCGAACTGCATTTCTATGTTTGCGAGGTCTTGTGGGAGGATGCCGTAGTTGAGGGTGTCACCCAACTCGGGATACTCGACAGAGAGCCAGCTCCGAATCCGGGTCCAGGTCTGCTCGAGAGATGGGTATTGAGGCAAGGGCGATGGCGACGCGTTGTGGAGGGGTAACAGGGATGGTCGCGAACGAGATGGCGTCCTAGTTAGCATGGACGTCAGAAACAAGTGAACGAAAGCACTAAGAAGGAGCGCACCCCGGGGGACATAACCATATTGAGCCCCGTTTGACGGTGGGGGGTATGTAAAGGAGGGAGTCCCTGCAGATTCAGGGTCTGGTGTGCCTAGGGACGAATCTCTGGTAAAAAGGCCACCTTGTGCAAAACTGGGGGAGGGGAGGGAGAAAGCCTCTTGAGTAGAGGAGAGAACTTTGCGCCTTCCTTGCAGGGAAGACTTTGAAGAAGAAGAAAAGAGGGAAGCGAACCAACTCATGTAGTACGAGGTGAGGATGAAGACCGAGGCACCGTGAGGGCCAGAGGCTCGTCGTACCCTCGCTTCTATTCTTATCCTCCTACTATATCCTATTTTATCTCTCCTGTTCCTCATCCAACTCTAATATACTCAACTCGGTCATAATGCTTCACTCCCGTAAAAGGGACCCTGCACTGTTGCTCAAAGCGATATTCCTGTACCAAATCCATGCCCCCCTCCAACCTACCAGCGATATCCACCTAGAGTTTGAGGGAGTAATACGGTCGTTGTTTCTTTACGATGTCCCAGAGTCGGGGACATCGTCTGTAAACCCGCCAATGAATCGACCTTTTAATTTATTCCGGGATACATGCCACGACCGTAGCTACGAACCAATAAATTTGTAAGAAGCGTAGTCCTATTGATCCGAATCGTACGTTGTTTAACCGATAGAATAAATGGGGACTTAATACTAATGAATCGGTTCCTGCTTTATTTTCACTTGCACAAGTGAGTGGGTAGACCAACTACAAAAGGCTGATATCAAGGCCTTCCAGGGTTTCTCTTGCAATCCCTCCCCGAGGATACAGAATATCTGTGACTTGAATTGCACGGGTCTATAGTAGATGACTCGCATTGTCGACGAAAACCGACGGCGAATTTCACGTGCGTTTTTGAGTCGTATCGTACAGGGCTAGACTGCTTCAGGAAAAGCGTACACTATGACAATTCCGGGCTGCTTCTTTCTCCCCACGCGCGGAAACAGCCACAAGGTGATGGGCAGTACTGTGTTGTTGACGAACGGACCGGGGTAATACTACTAGGGGGTAGTCGAAGAGGGCTCAGATACGCGATACATTGGACAGGGAACTTGAAGCTTGAAGAGCACTTCGAATTTAGAGACTCGAGACTGATTGATTGATTTTAAAGACCAAGCCGAGAAATACTCGAGAAGCGAGCTACAGGATACAGACAATGTACAACAATCGTGCAGAGACAAGGTGGGTTACAATGCAATGGATGAATCGAGGAGTCACAATCAAGAGTCTACACGCGGACGAAACTGGGTATCGCCCTTTGTGGATGGTACCCGAGTCGTCGTGGCCGTACTGGATCATTCCTCAGTACTAGGGTTCAGCACCATAGAGAATAGCTTCATCTCGTCCAGCAACTCCTTTAAATCAGAGTCCCGCGGTTGAGGGCAGCTGATTTCCAACCCCGGCGGAACGACAAACACAAAATGCCAGTTCGCCCTTGGCGGCAGTGATTCCAGTGAAAATAAAGAAAGAATTCCTTTCTTTATGAGGTGGTCTGACCCTATAGTGAATTGAAAGATGTAGAGTTTTTGATCGGCCATAAGGAACGAATCGAATGCCTCTTGATTCGAGCTATCGGTGAGTAGTAGACCCCATCTTTGATTTGGCACGGGCGAGATGAATACAAGTCCAAGTCCACTGCGGCAAAGTCGATCTGTCGCACGGACGATGGGTTTGCGCCGGATCCGTGGTCGGAGTGCCATCGGGGCAACTTGCCAGATCCGCCAGACGGCCCAGACCCCCTTTTCACCATAGGAACAAGCTCAAGCCTAGTCGTGCTCTGCAGCTTTGAATGGCCCAACGCTCTGAACACGAGGCCAGTAATATACCTCGTCCCTTCAAGGTCCGCCAGGTGTTTGTAGAGTCGAAGTTGCTCTGATCGCGGCTCGTACCAGAGAAGGTTCTGAAGCACAACCTTGATGCCAAGTGAGAGGGGCTCCAGGCTTGAGTAGACCAAATCCATGTCATCGCTGTCATCTAGGTTGGCTTGCCTGAGTTCCTTCTTCGGCACACGTTTCAGGAGGAAAATGGTCTCGGATACAGTATCCATGCTGAACTTTCTTGTATCTGAAACCCACGAGCACAACGTCTCCAACGAAAGCCCTTTAAGTGCGTCATTGTAGCGAGTTTTATATTGAGCTAAGCGGTGCTTGTTGTGGAGGAGGTCGAAGCAAATGCGAGGGGTGGGGCCAAACTGATCGTACATCTCGTCTATACGTTTGTCGCTGTCTGTAAGTCCATGAATTATGGCGCTACGGAGAAGAAAATGGTCAGCCCGAACACAGAGGACGGGAGCTGATGAGCCGACGCTTTTGATATCTCCTTTCTGGTCCAGGGATTCATGATACAAATTGCACAATCCGTGGACTTCTCCATGTGTTGCCACCGATCCGGCTGAGGGTAGGTAGTGAATGTAATGAAGTGTTTGGTGCCTCTCACAGCAAGACGGGACGGGACACCACTCGGGGACTCGTCGGAGTCAACCAACGTCCAAACAAGGGTCTTGAGCGTAGTGGAGCGGAAGTGCTCAGGGGTCTGGTAGACGCCTTCTTCGACGAAGAGAAACAACGTTGAGTCGCGGTACCAGATGACTGGCTTCTTTTCAGCAAGACGCCGACGCATGGCATAATAGATCCAGTAGCTTTTCCCTTACAGCCAATGGATCTCAACGACAGTGAGATCACGAAGCAAGGCGCTCACCAATGCCGGTTTGTCCTGTGATGACAAGTGAGGGAGCCTGCTGCCCCTCACGACGAGATTCCATATACTTCTGGCAAAAATCGTATAGCCGGATGTAGTCTTTGCGAATCCAGAGCTTCTGGCATTCTAGGTCCGGAGTGCCAAGCGTGAGGATATAACAACCAGCACCGGTCTCATCGCCCTCGCCCTCGTCCTCTTCTGCGGTTTCATCCACATCCATTGATTCGTTCTCGGGTTGGGTCGCGCGCCACTTTGTCTCTTCGTCTCGCATAGATACTCCCCAGAACCTGCGATGCAGGTCCGCGACCACATGATTGTCAAGCTTTTCCCACTGGCCCCCTTCCTCAGGGATGATAGAGTCATACGTAGCGAGAGAACCCATGGCGGCCATTTGGTATGGTAAGTAAGAGAGTAAGGCCACCACCACCACGCATAACGAGTTTAGGTGGCTTAGGTCATCAGTGACCCACTAGGTTTTTTTTTTTTTTTTTTGGAGGGCGTTCTATATTCTGGAAGGAAACACGCTATTTAAAGTATGTACTTTCCATATCTAGTCGTTAGGCAGCAGGAGATTGTAGGTATCAGCCCTACCTAACACGCGGAAGCCGGGCCTGGGCCCGGTGTGAGGGAAAATACAAATTAAAGTACACCCCTGATGTAGGGGTAGTGTGGGACTCAATGCACGTTGTGCCATCGTTGGCCTGGTACCGATGTGCATTCCTACCCACTAAAACCTCACGGTCGAAGATCCACCTATCCGGCAGACTAGAGGACTTCTTCAGTGCTTCTTCCCAGTTGCCTTGGCTGGGGGAACAGAACGGCTTTCTTTGTTCTGTTTACTAAAAGGGTTTGTGGACTTGGAGGATTAAATTATTATTAAGAACTTCCCCGGGGTTACCTCCATGAGCCGGGGTGCGACGCGTTTCTGTTTGGCTAAGTTGTGTGTTGTTTGGTCGTGCTTGTGACAGCGGGGGTCGGAGATGGAAACCCCGGGGCCAGCGCGCTCTGAATTCCCTCAGGTCGAGCAGCGCTCCGGAGCTCACTGCCAAATCAGGCCTTATGCTTATCTCATCGCTTGCTGGCAGTTTGGTGTTTGTTTTAGTATGGTCGTGTTTGGTAGTTGTTGTCGCACAGTTCGTGTTCCGAGTTCGACATTCGATGTTCAACGTTCAACGTTCAACATTCAGCATTCGGTGGGTAAACGATAGAGTAGGTACATTATTATGCCTGGTAGGGCATTTCTAATATGGTGGGCTTCGATCGGTTTTTTAAAGGTGTGGAGGGAATCCTTGCCCAGGTGTGGGAAAAACCGCCCATGGTGGTGGTTGCGGTTCAAGGAGCCCTCCAGTGACCCACTAGGTTACTTATTACTTACTGCTTGTCTTATGTAAGGAATAGATAGACTCGGATATATCCGGTTAATAGACACGATGGTATAGAAACTAGCATTGGTCTGTTCTCCAACTCGACTCGACTCGACAGCAGTGCGCGCGCTATCAGGTAAGTGCTTAGCTCAGAGCTGACCTAACTGATCTCGAACATGGAACTCGCAGCCCGTCTTCGCCCTCACTTCTTCCACCGTGACGCCATCCGCCAAGTCAATCAGCGTGAGCTCTCCCTTTTGGCGATCCACATCGAATGCGCCAAGCTCGGTGATAATCTGGCTGACTGCTCGGGCACCGGTCAAGGGGAGCGAACACTCCCTCAGAATCTTTGGGCTACCATCCTTCGCGCAGTGCTCCATCACGACAATGACCTTTGTGTTGTCGGGATTAGAGACCAAATCCATGGCGCCACCAATACCTATACTATTTCGTGAGCAACCAACACAGTGTTTAGTGGTGGACGCCGTAAGGCACCTTTGACGAGCTTCCCGGGTATCATGAAATTCGCAATGTCACCGCCCTGCGAAACTTGCATCGCCTGAAAAGCCCAGTCAGCAGCTGCCATACTGACTACGTTGTGTGTAAACTGACCCCGAGGATGGCGACATCAATGTGTCCGCCACGTATCATTGCGAACGATTCACTGGTATCTGCGGTCCCTCGTTCAACCAGTCAAACTTTCACCAACCCCGGATCACCACTTACCAAACACGGACGCTCCAGGCAATAAGGTAACGGTCTCTTTCCCAGCGTTGATGATATCCCTAGACGAATATATTCAGCACGCGGATAGTAGTTTTTTTTTGGAAAACGTGGCCGCACGCATCGAGCTGCTCATTGGTTGGGTATGGTCCCATACCAAGAATTCCATTTTCGCTCTGCAGCCACACCTTGACACCGGCGGGGAGGTGCTCCGGGACAAGGGTCGGTATGCCGATGCCCAGGTTCACATGAAATCCGTCCCCGAGCTCCTTCGCCGCGCGTCGCGCGATCCGGTGACGCATGTCGAGGGCAGCAGGTTGGCTTTTCCCTTGGCTCTCGGACGGAGGCTGAGCAAGTGTCTGGATTTCTATTTGCTTTTCTGCGGTTGCTTGTACGATACGATCGACATATATTCCCGGCAGGTGGATGGAATTAGGGGAAATTGAGCCAACGGGAACGATGTTTTCGGCCTGGAGCGATGAGTGTTATCGGTTCCGGAGTCAAAGCATTAATAAATGCTCGCCTCGACGATAGTCAACTTCGCATTCTTCGCCATAACAGCGCTGAAATTATTGGCAGCATACCTGCCGGGGGCTTCATTGAGGGAGTGATAGGTGGTCTTCACTGCGAAGCGGACCTGAATACCGTATTCCCCACCTCATCCACCTTCCACGCTCTCACGAAGGCAACATCTCCTGCAATGGCAGGTTCAAGGACGTATCTCCGTCCATTGAACTCCCGAAATTCTTTCTTGTTCCCGGGAATTTTAACGCCTTTGGATATGCCACCGTCATGATAGCGGATGGGTATCGAACCCTCCTCCACCGCAGTAGACGCGCCAGTGGGCGTAAAAAACGCGGGTACACCAGCGGCGTGCGCTCGGAGACGTTCGGCAAGAGTGCCCTGCGGCACGAGTTCCAGAGAAATCTTTCCTTGAAGATAGAGCTGTTCGAAGAACTTGTTCCTAAAGAAAAACGAGGTCACGAATACGACCGAAGAGGTAAACGGGTGCCACGAACGCCCCGATATACGAAGATATCATCTTGTCAATCTGTCCCGCATGGAGCAACTTTCCTACGGACGGCGCCGCTCAGCGACAGGTGAAATACGTGTAGATACGGGGCACGCACCAAGTCCATGCAAACCCGAACCAGCATTGTTGGAGACAGCGGTCAAGTCCCGCACATCCCCGCGTGCAGCAAGCGCACCGATCAAGGTGTCTGTGGTGTACGTCCGGGCTTGAGCACGGCTACGTGGACCCCGTCGCATGACCCACCTGGTGTTCCACAAAGGCCAAAGCCTGACTATTGCATTGAGTATCCTGCGGTTGTTATTAAGGAAAGAAGCGCACCCCCACTAAGTAGCACATCCCCCGACTTGACTGCACTGACAGCCTCGTCTGCAGAGTTCCAAACTTTCTTCTTCCTTGGGACTTGAGGATTTGCCGGTACAGAATATGCCCGGAAAAAGTAAAAAACTGGAAGCTTTGCACGAGGGTTAAGACGACGAGAAAGCATGTCCGAACAAACGGATCACATCGATGCTTCGCTATTATATTACAAGTACCGGCCGGGCCGAACTTATGGACTACTAATTACGTTCACCGCCTCTTATATGGACCCTTTGGTCTAGCAAAAGCCGCTCCTCCCAGTCCCGAATTGTTCGGTGTACCCATCCGACTAGGCTCTTTACTTTGACCAAGCTCTGCGCGTAAAAAAGATGCACCTAACTCATGAGGGTCAGATGTCTCCACTTTACGCGGCGCAAGCAGGAGGGGCGGCAGGAGAGATTTCGCCGTCTGATAGACGGAGGACGAGCCGGACGAGTACAGCATTCGGTGCTTCACCGGGGACGCAGACGGGCAGGAATATATAAAGACTATTCCGAGAGTTAGTAAGGTCGGGATCTTAGAGTGATTGGCCATTCACCGATGCGTCGCTCGAGAGCATCATCAGACCAGGAAAAGAATGCGAAAGCTATAGCGAAATTTTAGTGAATCGACGACAGAAGACACATAGTACTCACAAGGATTAGATGAGGGTATCTTGCTCCCGAGTTCATCTACTGCGATAGCAGCCGCTTCCCCCAGCACCAGAGTCTCAGATGAAGGATCGATGGTCTACCGTAAGGTGGTAAAAGTCGACGGAGCGATCTCAGGTATAATCAGGAACTCACGATGGTTACTACATGATCTTCGGTAGCATCTGCAAGGTCACGAACGGCGGCCTCGACATCACTGGACCACTTCAAGCCAACGCTCGCTCCGAAGGGACTTGTCCGGGCTGCGTTGACATTATGCGGTGTACCTCCGGCTTCTCGTTCGGCTGCTTTGATATCGGCCATTTCTTGTTCTCTAGCATTCATCGGCTTGGGTGCAGCGAGATGGCGCTTGTGTGCGGCGTATCCTTCAGGGGTCAGATCCGCCTTAGATGTGGCGAAGATCGTGTCTACGAATAGCGCAGCACCTAAGCTCTTCGTCAAGGTGTTACGCGTAGAGGCGTAAAGCATCTGGCAAGCCGTAAGGGGCCAAGTGCAACGGGAGTAATGTCACTGGCAGGCACCTTGTCTCTAACTCTGGCAGTATCGGGGACATAGTGGATGGCAAGCCATGCCGAAGGAGGGTCATCGAGACGAACGAGTACATAAGCTGGTATATTATCGTCCAGCAACGATTGAAGAGAGTTAAGGTCGTTTTCGAGAGTTGAAGATGGCGGAAGGGTGGTATCGGTGACTAGTGCCTCTAGCGAGCGAAATATGAGATGAAACTATCGAGACAGACAGTGATGCAGACCATCGTGAATAGATATTTTGACAAAGCGGACGTTCTTCGAAGAGACGGCGTCTGCGAAGGTTGAGGCCAACTCTGGTGCAACGGCGATACCAGACGTGGTGGACATGATCCAAGGTGGCGGCGGCGCCAATTCACACTTGAATCTTGACTAGCAACTCTGATGAGCACGTCTATTCCTTACCAAGCCTACAAGGTGCGCCTTCATGTGCTCACTCGACCTTTGGTTAATATTCCCAAAAGTCAAAGAGACACTCCCGCAGTTTCTCCAACAGCTTGGCCGTCTCACCTTCCCCCTCACCGCCGCGTCCATCCTCTGTGCACGACTCTCATCCCGTCCAACGTACACCTACGCCTCAGCCTCCACCTCAACCTCAACAGCACGCCCCCGAAAACACGCAAATTACTGTTTCAGATGGCCCACCCACCACCACAACAGTCTCAGCTCCAGCTCCCATTCCGGCCGCACCGCAGCAGGGGGTCAGCTCAACCTCTCTGCCTTGTCAACCTCACAGTGTGCCTGCCCCGCCCATAGCCCCTCCAGTTGTAGTTTCTGTTGCGCAGTCTACAGCGTCCACGAGCACTAGCACTAGCCCGACCCCAACTTCAATGCCCACTCGAAGGACCTCGACCTTCCGGCACATTCCCTCGCGAGCTACAACGACACCCGTAACACCCTCTCCTTTGAGCACAGGAAACTATCCACGTGCAGGTTCCCTTCCTTCGCGGCACCTTGATCCGAATAAGGCCTCTAGACCCCACAGTCGTCTCTCTACTGTCACCTTTTCTAGTCATTCATCTCCGGCGGAAGCTTTACAGGATGTACCCACCAGCAAGGCTGCAGCGTCTACTCAACCCCAGGGTGACACTGACCAACACACCCTCACTAAAACCGCAGGCGCTACTTTACCTGCGGGCCCGCAAGTCTCTGTGCAAAGGACGCCAACGGAAACACCGTCTCATACTCCCGCTGCTCCCTCACCTGCTATCTCACCCTCGCCGTCGTCGGTGCGTACCAGTACATTTATACGGTCTTCGGCTCTATACCGCCCAGGATTCCAACCCAAGGGCGTTTATCGACCTCTTACCGACGAGTTTCTCGAGGCGCGCCGATTCCACCGCGATTCCGGTCGCATAGAGCAAACGCGCTTGGAACGCCGCCTCGAAAAGCTTATAAATTTGCACTTTGGGGAGGGCTCAGATAAGAGAGCGCCTGTGCGGTCAAAGCAGGTGAAGAGGATGTCTTCGATATGGGAGTTAGACATCAGAAATATGGGGCCAGGCGACCTTTGGAGAGGTGTGATTCAGAGCCAAGTCGCACCTGGGAGCAAGGCGGATCTTCGAGGTGTGTTTTTGTGTTCTTGCTCAGAGGAATCTTTGATCCTTATTGTCGTTTGGCAGTTGCTGAACAGAATATCACGCCCTGGCAGAGTGATGCCGATGTCTCTCAATGTCCTTCATGCACGTACGTCGCCAAACTTTTATCTCTATCAGGTTCACTTACTCGCGCCATCCAGAGCATCATTCCATCCAATAACAAATCGTAAGCACCACTGTCGTCTATGCGGCAAGGTCATTTGCTCCTTGCCCGTCAAGCGCCCCCAACGACCTGTCACTTGCTCGCTACTTTTCGTGGTCGACCCCAAGACGGGTCAGATAGAAGAGGTTGTCGAAGGGGTTGATTATGGTGTGCGGAGACGGACACTTAGTTCCGCAGGACGTGTCGCAGTCAGAGACGGACTCAACCCCGAAGAGAAGTTCTTAAAGGGCGTTAGAATATGCCGTGACTGCCGCCCGGTGTTATTGTGGGGTATTTTATCTCTGACAGCAACATGGATTGACCTTCTCTTTCTCAGACACAAGCAATACGCCCAGGACAGGGCGACATCACCCACGTTCTCGAAACTCTATGATGTGTTCATCAGTCTTGAGAGAGAAATCGAAGACGCTTTACCCCACTTCCAAGAGCTCTTACTGACTCTCAGGTGAGTCCTCCGTGAATTTACCTATAACGGCCTGGGTCACCAACTCGTCACAGCTCCGATGATCGCCCCACTGCAGAAGCGTCTGCAGCGAGGAAACGGTTACTGGAAGCTTTTGCGCAATACGATGCCCTCGCCAAACGAATTCGAAAACTTCCCACCTCAGGACCTGGGAGTTCTCAAGACAGGGTCCTGGCTGCTGTGCACACCAGAGCCAATATCTTTCTACAAAAACATATGTTCCCGTTGCAGGTGAGTACTGAGAGTATTCCATCAGTGTCTCGCTAACGTGTGAGAAATAGTCGCTTCCAAGGCCTTCCAAATCGACGTCTTCGCAAACTACACCAGTCGATGGCCCCATTATCGACCCACATTCCGAGATTGCACGTGTCGTTCAACCTCTGCTTGAGCAAGAAGCACTTCTGGAGTCCTTTATTGAGGAGGCCAAAGCTCACCGCAAGTTCGAAGACGCAAAGACTTTGAAAAGCAACTTGCATGAGATTCGGGCAGAGATCGACAAACTGGTCGCTGGGGCGCAAGAAGGCGGACTCATATCTCTGCAAGAAAGCGCAAAGTCGAAAACCTGACGAATTGAAATGCTATGATCTCCACATGCTGGTTGTGTTTTGCATTACGACTTCATGACGCTTTGCTCTATGCTTGCTATTCCATACACTGCATTCGAATGAAAGGTGCTAGGATAGACCCCCTCTTTCCCTCCCACGACGGATGGCCGCATTCAGGAGGAAACTGCTCGTGTCCCTAAGTCATCGAGAGGAGATGGTTGGACGAAGTTGGGTACATGAGGAGAGCGAGCAAGCATTATTGGAACTACCGAGGTAGTGGGTGCCACACCAGAGCGGTTGTCACATGACGCCAAGACCATCTTCGACAGGTGTCCTCCGTGGTCGGTGTGGAATAGGCGGTATGCGGAACGCCTGCTGAGGCAACGCGCTAAGCGGCATGTCTTTAGAAGGAGCAGTCACAATTCTCGGCGTAGTAGCAAGTGCACTGCGCGATCGTGTGAGGCTTGCACCGAGATGTGAGTCCTCAGAGGCAACCCCGAGAATAGCGCTATTGCTGGAGAGCCCATTCACCACTAGAGGTGTGTACGGTCGGGGCGTTGACGTGTTGGAAAAAGACGACACGTGAAGTAAAATGACAAACTCTTCGGTAGCGTTTGTGAGCTGGACCATGTTGGCACGTAAGGCGGTAGACAAGGGGTGAGAATCGACATATATCTTCACATCAGTTGAGAGGTGGACCACGAGCTGAAACATTGAACGGGTCGTCAGCCCCGCAGTGAATGCCCAAGATGGTCGAGCTCACCTTCACAAAGAGGTGTGCATCATTTCTGAGCGATTTTCTGTCGACATACGTGCCGTCCCGCAGCAGTGATATGTCACTTTTCAATTGCTGTGTTACCCTCTGGGCCCTGACGAGCATCTCCTTGATGTCTTCCCGCTTTTCAGATACGTCGGCGATGATGCTATCCATCATCATCCATACGGGCGGCGCGGCCTCCACCGCCTTGCCCATGGCGTCGATCGCTTCCTTATCCACGAGACTGTCAAGCGTGGTTGGGATGTCCACCGCCAGTCGTCCCGGGATCGAAGGTGAAGAACTTGACGATGACCCCACTAGAGAAGATAGAGATCCTTGCCTCGAGTGCGCATCGCGAGATTGTGAGCCTTTTCGAACACTCGTCGCCAAGGATGCACTGTACAAGGGCAGTAAACCGGGTTGACGCCGAGCGACGCGAGGTGTAGGGGTCTCTGCGGCTGTTCCTACTGCGACCCCCTTTTGGAAGAATGTCGGCTCGTTGGAAGAGGCCATAATCCGACCGGTTTCCACGTCCCGTGAGCTGAAGGACCCTGCGTGTCGTCGAGCAATATGTGTTCGTTCTGCAGGCGTGGAGCCGTCCGGAGGCACGAAAGTAGGGAAGGAGGTCAAAGGAAGTGCGGGAGACGCTGTGGTGTTCGGTGACACAGGGTGCGCTAAGCCTTGACCGCCAGGACGAGTTTTCGTTGCAGGAGGCGGCCGATGGTCCCTGAGCAGGGGCTCAACGCTCTCAAGGTGTGGAACCATGGAACGCCATGCGTTAGAGATTTCTGCGGCCGCACCATAGAGTACCAACAACATCTGCCTCGTGTACCGAACGTCGTCTTGAGTGGCCAGCACTTTCAGCTGTAGGGCAAGGACTCCTACAGCTTTACCGAAAATAGCTACGTTATCCTTACAACTCTCAAACACGCCCCTGCAGACCAAAGGCGTTGGCAACGTCCGACGACTCATTGAATCGAAGCGGTCCAACGCGTTGATCAGTTGAGTTATATAACTGCTGGCAGGGTCAAGGACTTTCAGCAATACGGACGCCAGCCGCTCGTCTATAGCGTCTACTGTGTAGAGCCAAAGAGCCTGGTAAATCTGCGATACCGCAAACAATATTCCACGAGCCGCATCCACAAGCCGGAGGAGAGAGTCGGGGATAGTTTTGGAGATGGTGGACAACTGCAGGACAGAGAAGCGACGGAAATATGAATGCCGCTCACCGTCCATAGTCGGGGCGGGGCGATTCGGAGCGATGGGAGAAGAAGCCATTTCCCCGTGGAAAAAAGCCCGACCTGGGCGGGAGTTGATAGGTCCACTATCGGAGGAGTTGGAAGAGTCTTGTCGGGAAGAAGGCGGCTGGTCAACAGATTGGCTAGAAGTGGGGCCGTTCCATAAAGGGGCGGAAGGTGACCTTATAGGTCTCTCCTCGGCTAACGGAAGCTTAGTATGCCTGAGATCTGGTAGACTCTTCTTCGAAAACAGTTTGGCTCGTCCTGAAACACGGCTAGATCCGGCATATGATGCATTGCGGACGTGTGCGAGGGCGTCAGAAGGGGGCCTTGACATATCATCATCGGTGGACAAATCGAGGAAATCTTCGTGAGTCGGGAAGTATGCGTCCGGTGAGCGAGAGGGTGGGGAAGTTGGACCTCTGAAAGAAACAGGTTCCAGCGGTAATGGGGAGGGGCGTCCGGAACGTAAAGGCGATGGGTGAGACACAGAGTTCTCTAGACGGGCCGAAGGCGTGGACGACAGGGAGAAGGAACGCGCATGAGGAGTTGAGTCGTCGAGGAGGGCATTATCTTCGCTCTCGAAATTAGACCTTAGGGTGGGTAGTGAGGACAGATCGTCTGAAGACGAAAAGGAACCTTACCGTTGCGACTCTCGTTCTAATTCCTCGCGGTGCTCCGAAGAGGCATTACCCTCGATCCATTGCTGGACTGTCTTGATGAAATCCTTTGTTGTGGACTGGAGTTCCATAATGCTCTTAGGAGGCCACTCCCAGGGATTCTGCTCTGCCCGAAGAATAGAGAGGCGAGTGAATTTAGCCATGTAAGGGGGTAATCTTGTGATCTTGTTCTTGTAAAATGAGAACACCTAAAATGTTTAGACGTAAAGTGACGCATGAAGGTAACGAGGCATGCGGCCGTACTCGGAGGTTTACTAAAGACCCAGGCTGGGAGGGCAGCCTCCTGAGCTTGTTGCGGCCGATATCTAGAATCTCAAGTGAAGGCATGGCAGTGAGCTTGATAACATGGGGCGTCAACTGTGGGTCGACAGTTTGTCAAGCGAACAACGGATGAGCTCACAACGTCGGGGAACATGGTAAGACAGTTGTTTTTCAAGTTGAGGTAACGAAGGCGAGACAGCAGCACAAATGTCACGGGGAGCGTGGCTAGACGATTAGACGCCAATGTAACTCTGTTAAAGAGTCCATGTTAGTGAATATATGCGAGTGAAGAACAAACACACCTCAGCACAGAGCTCTCATCCCCCATCGGATCCTCACGCCCAATGGCAGCGAGCTGTGTAGCACTATCTTCATCTATGTCTGTGAGACCCCTATGACTAAAGTCCAAAGTTGCACCATTGTCTTCAGATTTCAGTAAAACCTCGGAGATGTGACTGTGGTTGAGCGTGGTGGTCGATGTGGGTGACGAGGGCCTTCGTTTATGCAAAGAAAAGGCACTTGAAAGCTCCATATCCACGCCGCTAGCAGACTCCGTGTCAAATCCCAGCTGCTAGCGAGCAACCAGCGATGACTCGACGTTGAGGCCGATGTTGTTGTACTTGACCCGGATGCAGATTTTAACCCGGCCCGGAATTCGGCGAGCAATTTCGCTCTGCTCACCATCATGATGTCCGCTGCACCTGCCTTTGCTGGATCCTGGTCTTCCCTGCCCACAGCGTTGACGTCCTGGATGTATGCAATTCTACCTATCTGGGGCTTCTTTTATCTCCTAACTTAATGGCATCAGTTTGGATGTGATTCAGTCTATGGGCCACATACAAATGACACCCGTCCAAGCCTCCACCATTCCCATATTTATGCAGAACAAGGACGTGGTTGTTGAGGCCGTGACCGGCTCAGGAAAGACGTTGGCATTTGTTATACCGGTTCTTGAACGTATCATCAGGAGGGAAAATAAACTAAAGCGTAACGAAATCGGCGCCTTGATTATCAGCCCAACGAGGTGATTTCTTACTGCATCCTTCGAAGTCACTCAAAGTTCGAAGCTACGCAGGGAGTTAGCATCGCAGATACACTCTGTTTTTGCTTCTTTTCTATCATCTCAACCCGATCATGATTCTTCTCAGAGTCCGTCCGACCGCAGTCTTCTTCCTCCCGCCCTTCTCCTCGTATCTTCGTCGCAATCTTCCCCCGCTCAGGACGTGGAACGATTTCTTACACAAGGATCAGACATTGTCATCGGCACCCCCGGCCGCGTCGAAGAGTTCCTGGGGAAAGCTTCCGTCAATGCAAGGGAGCTAGAAGTTCTTGTCCTCGACGAAGCTGATCGGTAGGGTCGTCGCAGCCTTCGAACTGGCTACACCTCTCACTCGGCAGCATGGCCCCATAGGTTACTCGACTTGGGTTTTCAACAAAGCCTGACAAGAATTATCTCCCGGCTACCCAAGCAAAGAAGGACTGGCCTATTCAGCGCGACGATGACAGACGCCGACGCAATGTCAGAGCTCGTGAGAGCAGGCTTGCGGAATCCTGTTCGTGTCGTCGTCAAAGTACAATCCAAGCAGCCACGGGCGGCCAACAGTATGCTCGTAGAATCAGGAGGTGTGCTACATGAGCGCCGAATTCCTTCCGGGTACGTACATCGTCGCGATCCTGTATTCAAGCTCTGACGCGTTTTAGTTTGAAGATATTTGGTCTCGTGTGCCATGCTTCAGAGAAGTTGATTCAACTCGTACGAATCATTCTACACGAGAGCCGACAGCACCAGTCAATTCGGTTCATTCTTTATTTTGCAACTGGCGCATCTGTTGACTACTTCTATAAAGTGTGTTGCATAATCTTACTGTATCCTCTGTTCCACACTCAAGCTTGCAGATTCTCCCTTTGTTTTTGCCGGAAGCTGTCCAGCTCTTCTCACTTCATGGTCATCTGACTCCTGCTGCACGGACCCGAACGTTGACTTCGTTCACAAATTCTAGTCCGACCTTGGTGGCACCTTCGCTACTTCTGGCTACTGATGTCGCTGCCAGAGGTTTGGATATTCTTGATGTCGATGCTGTTGTGCAGTTCGATCCCCCAACCGACGCCAAGGCATTTTCCCACCGATGCGGCCGTACTGCCCGTGCCGGAAAGCGTGGACGGGCTTGGGTTCTCCTTGTCGCCCAAGAGCATCAATATATTGGTGGGCGTTGCTAGTTCCTTAGTTGCAAGGTGTTCCGATACTCATTGATCTGAAGACTTCCTTGCTGTTCGCAAAATACCTGTAACGCGGCACGAGCGTTTAATCGAAGACGGCGTGGCAACTAGCTCCAGCGATGAGCCGGAAGCTCAGACAGTATCGACATATCTTGCTGTAATCCGGAAGCATCTATTGCAGGACAGAGCTCTGCACGATATGGTATCTCCACACGTTTTTCCCACCGTTCTGCCTAATCACTTTGGGGTTTAGGCGATGAAGGCGTTTGTGTCTTTCATACGGGCCTATAGCAAACACGAAGCCTCTTATATTTTCCGATTGAAAAGTCTTGATCTCTCTGGGGTCGCTGAGTGTTATGGACTTCTTCGTCTCCCACGAATGCCAGAACTGAAAGACGTGGAAACGTCATGTTGGCATAACGCCGATATTGAGGTAAGACATACCGTGCGAAGATTCGTGTTCTCACATACGCTCAACGACCATTTTTATTAGTGGGACACGTACTCGTATGCCGACAAAGCACAGGAGATAAAGCGATTAAGGTCGAAAGCCCAACAACCACATGACTCAAAATCGTCTTCAACTAATAAAAAAGACTATATTCCCTGGAGCAGGCAACTCGCCAAGAAGGATGCGAAGGAGAAACGACGTGCGCAAAAGGCAAAGAAAAGGGCGTCGATGGCATCTGCACTTCTATGCCAAGAGGGTTCTGTCCTTAAAAGGACGCGAGCTGATAGTGAGGAGAAAAAGGTTGACTCAGCCGAATCCGGGGACGATTGGGCCGAGGAAGAAAGGTTTGCGAAGAAACTGAAGAAGGGGAAAATTAGTCAGGCTGAGTTCGACACGGCAACATTCTCTGGCCTGTAGAGGCGGTGGTCTACCATGCGCCGTTGTCTCCTAGTCCTGAGGGCCACATGACTCCTGCCCCATGCGCCACCAGGCTTCGATGGTTGAGCCTTACGTTGCCCCAATTGTTTCCGTCCCTCCTACCACACCTCATGTCCTTCACTCACACACTTCCCACATGATCTCCTATCCGGCTCGTCTCGTCAGTGGAGACGATCAAGCTCGATGAAGGCTCGCGCGTGTTTATGGAGAACCCGGACAGGCTAACCAGGGACCCTTTCCTACCAACTGCTCTATTTTTTCGCCAACTTCTTGACCTTCTGTCTTCGGGATCAGCACCACCAGCTCCGTATCACCGTGTTGTCCTAGCCACATGCCGGCTGAACTCTTTTCGATTTTTGATTTCCCATCGCGTATTTGTTTTCCGAAGCTCGTCCTTTATCCAATCGGGTATCGAACGTGCCATGCTCGTTGTGCAGCATGAGTAATATAACGGCGTTGAATCCACTGAGCTTGTCAGCATGTGGTGTACCCGCCCATATAAAGGGGCTCTCTCAGCCGACCATTCCATTTTTTGGGAAGACAAAAATGATTTTTTGGCTCCTTTCCCTGTGTTCTCTGGCATGTGCCACAAAACTCCTGGACCGCAACTTGGTCTACGGTTCTCCATTCCATGATCTTCCCGAGGTGACAGACCTTTGATTATGCAATCTGCTTTTCTTGAGACTGAGTGTTACCACAGTTTTCTCGGGATACGAAGGGAATACATAAGCGTTTTGTCGGGCACGCGAAAAGACAACTTGGGGATGCAACAGTCTTCAATGACGAGCATTATCCGACTTTCTATGGCAGCGACTTTAGTAATGTGCACGCGAATAGCAAACACACACTACTTTTGTTCACCGCATCCTCTAGAGTCCTTTTATTTGGACAGGGGGCGTGACCTTCACACATGCTGGTGCGTCTCAAAATCCGACTAAAAATCGCGAGTGATGAGAGCCGATTATCTCTAGTTGCAAGTGTAAGCAGGTTTCCCACAATGGGATTCTTCTTCGTGACCTGACCGTTACGGCAGGGAGACCCTCTTGACGACTCCGTCCTGTTATGGACCCGTGCTGTCCCAACGAGCGTCGTTGGTGGTTCAACGCCCGTCCCAGACCAGAGTGTCCCGGTCTGCGTGACGTTCAAAGTATTCACGTCTCCGTCGCTCTCTGGAAAACCAGTCAGCACGGGAGAAGCATTTACTTCCTACGATGTCGATTTCACGGTCAAAGTGGAGGCTACTGGATTGAGCCCTGACACCAAATACTGGTATCTTTTTGCGGATTGCGCAAAGTCCACGAGCACTAGCCCCGTTGGCGTGACAAGAACAATCTCCAAGCCTGACAGTACGTCGCGAGCATCCATTCTTTCGAGGCCTAAGCTGAGGCACTGTTGTGGATAGCCCCGGCAAGCAAGGTAAACGGAGGGAAAAACCTGTCCATTGCTGTTTTCTCTTGCTCTCGGTACCAGGATGGCACGTCCCATTGAATTATACCCCGCGCACTACGAGTCCTGATTTGAAAATAGGCTATTTCAACGCTTACGGGTTTGCGGCTCACAATACATCAGTTGACCTATTCGTTCACCTTGGTGACTACGTAAGTGTGCACACTGGTGCGCGCCGCATATTTGATGACACCACTCCTTTATAGATATACGAATCGCTCGGGAACGGGTAGATACTCTACGTTGAACCAAGTCGAACTTTTCTTTAACTGACAACGTACGTCTCAGTGCTCCAATTGGTAGGGGCGTTCTGGGTCGTGAGCTTGCGACGATCCACGATTATCGCCAGCGCCTCGCGCAATACAGGACTGACGCCAGTCTGCAATTCGCGCACCAAACGCACCATGGATCACGGTCTGGTGAGTCAGAAACAATGGGTCTAGAGGACGCCGTGCGACTGACATCCGTCGACCTCGCGCGTGTCCTTCAGGGTGAGTTCTCTGTATTCAATAAAATTTGTCCGCACCGACTTATCCCGGAACTCATCAGGACGATCATGAAGTCAGTATCGCGAGTTCGAAAAGCTGACGCTCGACTGCTGAGATGATCGTTGCTTTAGGTTTCTGATAACTCGTGGAAAGCGGGAACAGCAGACTCGAACGACACTGCCGTGGGGTGCTCCTTCTCTCCATCCGGGGCGTGCTTCACAGACAGAAAGCTGGCTGCTGTCCGCGCTTACCACGAATGGATGCCAGTCAGGCAAGTCGATGTTGATGACAAGCTTCGCATCTGGCGAAACTCCAG
>JAKELH010000942.1:0-20168 GCA_021525015.1 Lactarius pseudohatsudake
TGATCTCGAAGAGCATCTCCTGGTCGACCGCGATGAATTTCTGATCCCACTCGCTGATATCGGTGGTGCGCTTGCGAGTCTCGTCCGTGACTCGGAGTCGGTGGTAGGAAGTCGCTCCCCTCGGTGATGCTCGCAGTATTCGAGGACCTGCGTAAAACAGGCGTAGTCGGTCGAAAAAGGCCAACATACGGGTAAGCAGCACGCTTACCTTCTTCAAAACGCTCGATGAGACATTGGCAACGGTATCGGCTGGTCACTCTCCCCGACATCTGAAGGTCGCGTGTCAGGGTGGTGGGCAGGCTGTGAACGGGAAAGTCGGACTACCTTCGAGCATATTTTGATCAGTACGGAACGTTCGGCAACGTCCTTGTCGACGACGAACTGTTCGTTATCCAGAGGTGACGAGAAGAACCATTGTGGATGTGGATGGGAGATGGAGATGTGGAGAGAAAGAAAGGATGGAGAGGGTCACTTGAGCGCTCCTTCCAGACCCCTCTCCCTTCCCCTAACTGGACATTGCCACCACATGTCCTTTTTATCATTTCTACGCCTTTCAGACTCGGCACACTCTCCTTTTTCTATCCTAGGTTAATCCTCCTTTTATTCCGCTGTTTTTATTATCTCATCTTTGCCAGGATCCATCCGTACTGCGACAAAGCGTGCCGGAGGCTCTGTACGCAATCATGGTGGCTCACCAGGCAAGCGCCTTGGCGTTAAAAAGTTCTCAGGTATGTGTCGCCTTTTCCTCTCCCTAGGCGACGTACTTAGCCTCTCTCGGCCACACAGACCAGTACGTGATTCCTGGGAACATCATCGTGCGTCAGCGTGGAACGCAGTTTCACCCCGGTCAGCATGTGCGTATTTCTCCCCACCACTCTCCACTAGACTTTGGGTGACCCATTGTCTATCTAGATGAAGATGGGTCGTGATCATACGCTATATGCGACAGTCCCCGGTTACGTTCGTTTTCTACAAGGAAAAGTGGATGCGGGGGGAGCGCAAATTCGTTGGTATTGTCCTTAGTCGGGGCGAGAAGTTACCTCGAGACGAACAGACAGTTGGTCGCAGTCGTTTCTTTGGGCTTGTGAACCTGAATGCATCTCTCGACTCATCTGTGACGAGCACATCGACGTCCCACGCATGACTGTGACCTTCCGTGTCGTGTAGCACCGATATCTATGTTCCCGTTCGCAAATAATAATTTCAATTCAACCATCACTCTTCTCTTCCGGAGAGCTCCGGAATCCTGTGTTGTTTCCACGGGCTGTCACCCGTGATGGTCCTCAAGGTTACTTATTCCACTTCCTTACTACGATGTCCTCTAGCTTCAAGCTGACTATAGCGCGCGAGCTTCGACCCGACGGTCTGTCCAATATCTGTCTGAGTGCCTTATGACTTGCTTAATTGCCGAAATAGAATTGCCCTCGGATGAACAAGTCGTCGCGGCGGCGCGTGAAGTGCTCGAGGCTTCCAAAGGCTGGAAGAAGGGCAAGGCGTACCAGAAGAACACCGTCCGAACCTGTTCCAATCCGAAGGGTCCCGGCGACGGCGCGTCTTGGCACTGCAGGGTCAGTGAGCATACGGCGGCCGAGGCAACGTTCGACGAATTCTGGAGCAGATTGGGATCAATCATTCTGAGAATGAGAAAGAGTACGTCCGTCCCTCTCAGCGGAAGTGATCACGACGACGACGAGTACGACAGGTACATCGACGTCGTGAAGAAAGCGACATCGATCAAGAAGCTTTCCGCGACGCAAGAAATCTGGTCGTCGTATTACGAATTTCCGTCCTTCGGTGTTTCGCCTCGCGTGTTCACCGTTTTGCAAGTCACGCACTATGAACCGAGCAGTCCCCGGACAGGGTGCGTCAATTTCAGTCCCGCTGCCCTGTCCTACCTCACAATTCTCTGGCAGTTATTCATATCCATTCCCATAGACTTAACCAGCGAACCCGACCTGGCCAAGCTCGAAGAGAGGGGTGTCAAGGGCCGCTATGTTAGCGTTGAATGTCTCACGGAGCTTCCTAGCGGGAAGACGGAATGGCGCATGGCTACCTCCAGCAGCCCAGGTGGCCGCATACCTGCCTTTCTCGTAGAGAACACGATGGCAAGTACCATCTCCGCGGTGAGCATTTCACGCTATCTCAGAAGGGGCACTGGCTACATGTGTTTTCAGGACGTCCCACACTTCCTTAAGTGGTTCCAAACTCTCAGACGCGTCACGGAGACCAAAGAAGAAGTTCCCACTGTACCAACTGCTTCGGATCTCCACGCGATTGCCAACATCCCTCCTGTAAACGAACCGGCCGTCGTCGGTTTGGGAACAGCCAACGCGGTCGAGGCACCCGTCGCATAGTCGATATTACAACGATTTCCGGACTTTGAAGCTGGGCAGGACTTCCAGTTTAGTTATCATACACTTTCTAGGATCACATTAGGGATGGATATGCAGTGCTCTAGGCTAGCTCCAGGTAGCGCTCCACTAGACATAAATAGGTATAAGTTCCTCCGTGGAGGATTGATCGCAATGTTAGACTTCGAACACTGACCTTCCCAACTGGTAACCGCCTCGTTCCAAAGCTTGATTTCGTGTTCCCTTGTACCACAGAAATGATCCACAAACTCGTCGCCAAAAATCTCGCGCGCAACGCTGTCCGGTCGAACCATCTTCGCAGTCGCCGCTTCCAATGATAGCGGCAACATGGGAATCTTTTCAATCGCAGTGAGGGTTGAATACACTTCATCATCGATTTCGCTTTAGGGTGTGCGCACCTTGCCAGCCTTCTTATCCTCAAGGCTCAAACTTGAGACCGGCGCGACGGGCAACGCCAGCTTCTTCTCGACGCCCCTGATGCCGAGTCCAAGAATCGCACTCAATGCAAAGAAAGGATTCACATCTGCGCCTGTGACGCGGATCTCGAAACGCGTAGCTGCTGCTGGAACTGAGGGTGGAGATATGACCCTGACCGAGGCGGCGCGGGAATCGTAGCCAAATGTCACGGCATTGGGTGCCCAAAATGCCTCACCGCCACTAAGCCGCTTATAACCATTGATGGTTGGTACCAGCTGTCATAGAGTTAGGTCATAAAGCGAACGCTTCTATGGGGCAGGGCTCACGGCGGGCATAACTTTGAATGGCTCAGTGTCACTTCAACCCCGTGAGTTACGATGGACTTACCATCAGTCAAACCATGTAATACACCAGCAAGGAAGTACTCGGCACTATGACTAATATATTTGAGCTCATCATAGGCGGCCCCTTCTCGTCCACCCTTGAGTTCTTCAGGTTTGACAGCAAAGACATTGTCCCCATTGACATCACGAATGGATACGTGAATGTGGCTTCAGGGCGCAAATTTTGCTGTTAGCTAGTCGTGGGTGAAGAACCACGCAATTTTGCACAAACCCACTACATCCGGGTAACTGGACAAACAAGGACGGTCGCATAAGTGTTGTGGTCGACCACTCGAAAGGATATACTTACGTTCCCCCAAGGCTTTGCCATGAAACTTGGGGTGATACCATACTTCATCCCTAAGCTCTTGACGAGATACTTAAATAGCAACGCATTGTCCGCCATACGGAGTGCCATATTGTAAGCGAGTGCCGTCTCGAAGACTCCTGGACCGGTCTCCGTGTCTGTCCGAAATGACATCACACACAGGAAGTGACTATGCAGTCAAATGCGTACGGTGGCCTTCGATGTCGATGTCGAATTTATCCGCTTCGTTAAATATGTCATGAAAGTAATCATTGTTTAGTTGTGTTCGGAGCAGCGAATAACCGTGCACTATTATACGCTTAGTGAAACTACCGCGTCGAAGATTAAAGATACGATGATGCTTACTCCCTGGGGTCAGAGGCTGCAAATCACTGAACTTCTTCTCAACGAGGCTATGCGGTGTCTCTGCGGACGTGACTCAGCTACACCCGCACAAGATTCGCCCGAGTTACCTTTGAATTGAAAATACTGCGTCAAACGTCAGTCGGGTAATCGTGTTCCGAGTTCAGTGGTAGTAACGTACTTCAAACTCGACCCCCGCAAGACATTGCCACCCGTATTGTTCCCCTTTACTTAGAACCCTCTTCAACACACCGCGTGGGCAGACGCTGACGGGAGCCCTCGTCTCGGGATCCAAGAACGAGACCAAGAAGAAGGGGACGTTGGCCTCCCAGGGGATCCTGCGGTACGTGGACAGATCGATGGACGCAATGAGGTCACGATAACCGCTTGCCGAGTTGGAGATAAGAAGCTCTCTTGAATACACGGCATCATGCAAATCCCAACCGCTGGACTACTGGTGAATACTCTGTAATTGAAACGAGAGAAGACACACAATATTACGCTGCAGAACCCGAAACCATCAGAGGATGCTGCACTCAAGAACTTCTCCTTTGACTGGACAACCCCGACGATCAACAACGGCCATGTGAGCTATGGGCGGGCGCACCATGAATTTCCCGCGTAAGACTCCATCCACTGGCCGGAATCAGATATCGCTAATCGGCCAGAAAATCTCCCCAAACGTGGGACCTACCATCAAAACCTGCGCGATATAGGTGATTAATTGAAATCTCGGCAGTAGCATACTCTCGACTACGCAACCTGCGACTTTAACCTTGTTATCAAATGCCAGGAGTGACCTCAAATCTTCCAGCGAGGTTGGGGCTTGCTTGGTGGAGGAGTTGACTACCATGGTGGCTGTCTGCAGGGGTAAATGCTCCGTGACCCAGTCGGCAGGCGTGGCTTTATCAGATTAAAAATAACCGTCATGAGTCTTGTGACACAAGTCCCTGCGTACGCCCTACAACACACCTTGTTTATACCAGCACACGTATCGTCATTGGAGTATACACAAAATGAAACGTTGATTTTAGGATCTGGTAAGAGCTGTCGCGTTCGTGCGGGACAGGCTACGTCTGACCTTGGAAGATGACGGGAGTATTCGGCTCTATCGCCTACCAGACACTAAAGTTGTCAAAGCTATTCGAGGACTTGGGTCTGAGGTCTCATCCGTCGCTGTCATGGCGCCAAGGTCGGGTGGTTTCGGCGATATGTGGGTGGCCTGTGGAAGTTCTGTCAGTGCTTTGAGGAGCATCGTAGCACTCGCTGACCCATCTCAGGTAAAATTATTCAATCTGAACACCCGAGAACTCATTCAGTCATCCGAAAATGCGTTGGTCACCGTCCAACTAGGCGAAAACAACGGGGATGCAGTGAACGGGGTATGTGATATAGTAGAGCCTTTCACCCGGTTCGTCTGGGAACTTACTCTCAGATATCTGTTAGTGAGAACCAGAAGAGTCTCGCATTCAGCCTGGATAGTGGGGTTGTGGGTATAGTTGATCTATTAACAAACAGCGTTCGGAGGATGAAGACACAGCATACGAGCGTGAGTCTCGACATCTCTATGTATCATCGAAGCGTTGATACCTTTAGTCCTTTAGATTTGTGCAACTGCAAGTTTTATACCTGACCGTCCGAATGAGGTCGTCAGTGGGGGCTACGACTCTGCCTTGCTCCACTTCGACTTCAGACAAAGCACTTTACTGTCAAGGCGGGAATTTGGTACGTTGTTTCTTGTAAACCAGCCGCACATTGAGGGTCACCTCCCCATAGCCTCATTACCGCAGACGTCCGCCGTGTCGTTATCTCCCCCATTCATCCTCTGCCTCTCCGTTTCGTCCATGGGCACCGTTGCCGCAGGCACCGCAGACGGACAAATATGGATTGGCCTAGGTGGCGACAAGAGGGTCTCCGTAAAAAAGACCCGCAAGTGGGGAGGCTTGCGTGAGGATATGGGTTTGTCCAAGAAGATTGCTGACGGCCCTGTTGTCGCCCTGTAAGTTTACTTCCTACCGGCACGCCTAAGTCCATTCACCCCGCGCGTGTCTAGAGCCTTCTTGAACCCCACAACGATTGTTACGAGCACCCTGCTTGGTAACATATCTGGACACTTAGTGCACATCGAGGGAGACGTAGAAGATTGGAGAATTGAGTCGTTTCCAATTGCGCAGACAGAGATGATTTCAAAGGTCAATGCATTGGCTATTCACGGCGACAACATCGCCGTTGGAGGATTCCGGATAGACGGGAAAGGAGTCGCAGAAGTGCGCTGCTGCAAAGCAGTCTGAAGGGTCGCGACCTCGGATTGTAGTGTGTAGTTAACCTATATCGCTACCACCACGTTTACTATGGGTGCTATGAATCCTTGTCTGCTTGCAATTTCGCTTCCAACTCGGCAATTCTCTGTAGGGACGTGGCACGTTGCGCTTTCATTTGGGCCAGATACTCTTCGTCAGAAACCTTTTTCAAGCCGATGGCATGGATCATTCTATCGAACAGAGGTTCTTTGGGCGCAAGAGGCTCGGTGATCCTGGAGGCACTTGGCAACGGTGGTCGAGGGGAGGCAGCGAGACTTGTCCGGGAGACGTATTTCACGCGTTGAACGCCGAGCTCGTTGTACAGCAACTGTCCAACGGCGCAGAAGGCGGATCCGAACATCATCCCCGATAATGCGCCGCGTGTACCACCTTGAAACGATACGTCGGGTCCTGCCGGGGGCTACGAACAAGTCGAAGGGTACGTACGTCTCCATGTATTCCATATACCACCCGTCAACCCCCCGCTTAAAGCGGAGTCGAGGGTGTGGTGTAACCTCATGGCCCCCCATGTGACGGCACTATTCGAAGAAGTCTCTATCGAGGCTGGTGTCTCTCGTAGGCCATCCTGCTCGTGAAGTCTCGCTCGCAGGGTTTGGTTTAGAAGGGGCACAACAACATATCCCCTGACACCTATAGGAATGTGTCATATAGTGGAATGATAAGTACGCTATTGACTCACTGAAAAACGTGGCCCCAGCGATGCCGCAATTAAGGGCAGCTGACGCGGCATATATGCTGGCAACGGCTTGTCCTCTTCGTTTAGCTAAAGCATAGGTGCCGGCAATGAATGCACCGGCGACGGCTGCAGAAGGAGACAAGATGAGCAGTGATGCGGTTATCCTGCGAGACGGGGAAGACGAACTTGCATGAAGCTATTGTCCCAGTGGCAACCGTAAGAGGTGTGGATTGTTCCATGTTGATTACAGTAGGGAACGGTACAAACTCGGTACAAAAACTCGGGTTATCCCGATTGGATTACATCATCAGATCGTATCCCGAACAAAGGCCAATGTCCCCAAACACGAGGAAATGGAATCTAGTAAACGACTACTCTCTTGCCTTTGTAGTAACAATAGAGCCTCCAGGTCACTTCGTAGCTCGGCACTTTGAACGAGTATCTCTCCGTGTACGCGCAGAAACAAATTGAGATACGTTTGGACAGCTTCAAAATCACGGCGAGATTTGAGGCGCTGTGAAAGGGCGTTCAAAAAGATCCCCAAGTCTTGAACAGTCACCAAAGAGCGAATTTCTAGGTCAACTGCGGCGGGGGAGAGCGATTTGGCAAAAGCAAAGAACGTCTCGTCTGCGGGGCTCTTAAGTCAACGATCGCCACGGGTAGGCAGACGTGACGCCTACAAATTCCCTCCTTTGGTTCCTGCGACAGTTTTTCAGAAAAGACACTTTTGGCATTTGCGGCGGTTTTCTCTGATCTCCGCGTCGACGTCTTTTCCTGTCCTTTTTCTTGAACCACGAACCGCGTTTCAACGCCTGGAAGTGTGGGCAGGAAAAAGGGTGCTTTCTCCGGAGCTTTTGGGGGCTCTTTTGGCTTGTTTCGGCGCTGATATCCAAAAGAAATTGAATATGTAAAAAAAAGAGGGAAGACAGGAAGTGCTTACTTGGATCACGTCGAGATTCAAGAGCGTCTGCCACCTTGATCGTGGTAGCAACGTAAGGGTGACGACTTCACCGTCTACGTCTGGCACAGAGCCAAGGATGTCTTGAGGCCGGTCATGCACGGTGAGACTGGACAAATGTCTCAATGCTGGAAGGAAACATTAATTATGGGCAACTACGACGTGTTTGTGGACAAACCTTCATCTTCGGCAGCGCCACTCACTGACGGTAAGTTGACACGCTCCAAGTCTTCTTCAGTGATGCTGCGGAACGAGATGTCCGTGTACTGGGCTCGATTCGCCCTACGGCAGTGTCATCAGACTATGCCAATCGCACAGCGGAATAGACGTGCCAAAGATACACGCCGACGCCGTCAACGTGTGCAGTCGCCAAAAAATCACCAGTAGGCGAGAATGATACACTGGTGGCGATACTTGCAGTCCGGAAAGCGTCGATCAGGCGACCAGAAGGAATATCGAATGTTCGAATAATTGAATCGAGCGATGTCGTGATGAGCCACCGCGAGTCGGAAGAGAACGTCTACGTGCGCTGTCATCGAGACTGGGGCAATGGGTCGAGTATCTGTGAACCCACAAGGTCTAGAACGCGTCCGCCAAATCCACCGAACTCACGGACTATCCTGTGAGTTTCAATATCTACGAGACGCACAACGACATCGTCACACGTGACCGCAAGGAGGCCACTGTCTCGCTGGAGGGCGACGGAGACAACGGCGGCTGGTATGATGAGCACATGTACCAATTTTGCAGTGTGGAAGTCAAAAAACTGATTGTAGAAGAAATACATGACCACTTGTAGGATCATAAGGTGAGCACGTACGTTGACAGTTCCATCGAGAGTGCTAATAATCACCGCACGGTTCAGTGAATCCGTGGCGAGGCCGGTGACGCTGCGCTCCTCGCTCTTTTGTTTCCCAGGTAGAGGTCGATACTTCGTATAAACGCCTTCTGGACAAGGCCCGAGGCTGAACGACTTACGGCGGGCACCGGATTGCATGTTCCACATGTGTACGACACCTGTGGAGGAACCGGCTAATCCGAAATTACCACATGCAGAAACACAGACAGCCTATCTCGGTGTTCAGCACGAGACGACGAAGAAAGTCGCCAAGGGCTTGCCTTAATCGTCCCGACAGTTCTTGGTTTACTGTTCTCAACGACCCCAAGCGCGTGCTTGCCCAATCTTTTATTCAGCATGCTCCATGTTCTAGCATAGGTCTCGTCGGAGTGTGCCGTTAGAATATCGTCCCAATCCTTGTATCTTGTAGTCGAGAACGATAGCGCCGTGACGGAGGAGTGCTTGAGTGAAGCAAGTGGCACAGATATTGTAGATGCTTTCTTGCTTAAAGACCCTGAGAGGTACGGGTTACTGTGGGAATACCTCATGGAAAAAATGGGCAGACCTTGGGATAACTCAAACGACCGCGAGTCACGCACGACGGACGTATATCGAAGACTGCGGTCCCTCGATGCTGTAAGCAACTGTTTTCCATCTTCACCATAGTATCGAATGAGATGCGGAGGTACTTGGTGGCCCGATCGAAATTTCAGAAGACGCGGCGGCGACGTCGGCGAGTCGAAATGCCATTGCTTGTGAAATATCAGCGAGATACGCGACGTGTCCTATCTCAAAGCAAACCTTGACGCTATTATCATCTCCCGAACTGATGAGCAGTGGCTGGCCGGAAATCCACTCCAGAGCGGATATACTGCCATCGTGAGCACCTCGTACTGTATGGAGCAAGCGCCCACCAGAGGCTAGATCCCAGAGTGATATGTGGCCCGTTTCTGAGGCTGAAGCAAGGGTAGGGGGTCCATCTAACAAAATAAATTCATACTTTCGAACACTTATGGAAGTAGAGCTTCTCGTACCACCCCGAAAAGCGAGTGCCCGCACGGGGCCTTCCCGCATGATAATCCGCATTAGTTTTTCATCAGCACGTATGTCGTATATCGAGACCTCTCCGGATGCAAAGCCAATGCCTACTACGTCAATGGCAGGAGATTGGGCCAACACAGTTACGGAAGATGGTGATGACGATTCTGAGAGTTGAACAAAAGGAATTTTGTGTATGCAAGACCTGAGACAGACAGTTATTTGAGTTACTTCAATAAACACACGGCGGTACGCACCGAGTACGAATGTTCCACAGTTGCAAACTTCCGTCGTTGCCTCCAACGAGGACTTTGTTCAAATAGGTGGCGGGGTGAAAAAGGCGTACAGCGACAAAGCCAGGCTCGAAATGAATCTGGCTATGTAGTTCTTCGCGAGCGTTCGGCGTTGCTTAAAACATATAGTTCCGCTCAGATGCTCACCTTGCTCTGAGATGTCCCAAGCAAGCAGATTTCGTCCGTCTTCGGTAAGAGCGAGAAGGTGAGAGCCAAAGACGAGTGGTGAAGTTATCAGAGTCCCCAGAGGGTTCGTCAGCCTACCAACCTTCCGGAGAGATTAAGGTAGTGAGCGTTAACTACTCGAAACTGCACACACCTCCTTCCCTCTGCTGTATTTGAGAACATGTGGACCAGATGAGGCCCATACAAAGTCGCTATCAAACGCCATACCCGTGATCGGATCTTGAGTCTCCGATCCTACAGAAGCGCTTTACTATTGAATACCACGAAAAGGAAACAGCGATGCTCGCTCACCGACGAACAGAAGGGTCATCTTCTCGCCTTCCCACAAAGCCCATGAGTTTCCTAAACATGTCAAGATATGCACACGTGGGCCCTCGGCTGAACCCTTGACTGCTCTCAGCTGAAGAGCAAATGGCACTCCATTTGTTATGATACCGAGTGCGCGGAATGGCGCAAATAAACGTTGAGAGTCAAGTGATTTCGGAGGTGTACCGGCGCGCGTAAAGGCCCCAGTCTTTTCAGTAGAAGAGCGAATTCTTTTGCTAGGAGGGTGGATGACCTCTTCGTCGGCCGCTGCAACCGCCATCGTGCAGCTGCCGGAATGTGACCGGCGCTTCCACTGTGCATGCATGATTATATAATGCGAAATTTCTTGACCACTCGCATTTTGGGCCTTGAGTCAAGGTCTTCCATACAGCCATGGAACCCAAGCTATTGGCAATATCTTTTATTGCTGCTGTCCTTCTTGCGTGTGAGTACTCAGTGGAAATACCCACCAGTCACTTATGTTGCAGCAGTCGTGCTTTACTTGATTCGGCGTCGGTCACAGTCCCGTGCCAACAGCATCGTGTTTGTAGGAGCGCCAGATGCAGGGAAAACTGCTATTCTCTCAACGGTGCGTGTGATGGTAACTTCGTAGCGATAGCCCTGACTCAGATATGCGTTCTAGCTGGCGTTCGGCCAGACGTTTCCCAGCCAGACGTCACTTCAAACCAATACGTGTGCCTTCTCGTTAAATAAGAAGGCCGTTACATTGGTGGATGTTCCTGGGCATCCCCGCCTCCGCGCGGAGTTCCGTGAGCATCTACCCGACGCAAAAGCTATCGTCTTTGTCGTAGACTCTAGCGATATTTCCCGCAATGGCCCGTCCGTAGCAGAGTACGCTTGAACATTTGCAAGTTCTTTTGCGTGTGCTGACTCTACGACCTTAGACACCTACATTGGGTTCTGCATACTGTTTCCACAATCCCGCCGTCACAAGACCCTCCTGCTATAGTCATACTAGCTCACAAATGTGACCTACTCAAGACAGGGAGTGTTTCAACGACATCATCTTTGGAACAGCTCGCAATCAATCGAGTGCGCGCTATCTTAGAGCGAGAGCTCGAAAAACGGCGACGATCGCACACTGGAAGCGTGACCATCGACGAACTTGGAGCTGAGGGCGAGGATAATTCTGAATTGGGGGGGCTAGACTGCAACGGTGCCCCGGGGGAGTCGTTTAAATTCTCTGAGTGGGAAGGGGGAGATATCGAATTTATGGGGACTTGGGTAAGCGCTGGAGAGACGGTCGACATATCGGACGAAAAGAGGCAGATTAACATTGATGGTCTTGTAGCGTGGCTCGAGGCCCTAGTCTGACATCACGTGTCTTCCTAGTATTCCCTCTTGACGAAACCTTTCCACTTTCACCTCATCTTTGCCATGTTTTGACGTTTTTATGACCACTTTAACGACCAATGTATTCAACAATCTACACCTCCGAGGAGTCCCACCCGCCTTCACGTCCTCGCCCTCGTCCATGGTCCCCCGACCCCAGAGATCCTGTTCCGTCGTTACGTTACCTCAGTGTCCATCAGCATCAGAGGCATGAGGTCTCAGATCCTTCCATCGAGGCATTCGACCTGGCTGATTATGCTCGCACTTTGAATCGCAATCCGTACGACCCGTACGAGGATCATCTCTCATCTCCTCCACCTCCGCCTACGAGATCTTTTTCACTCGCTAGTCATACCTCTTCACAACCACCATCACTCGTTTCCTCTCGTGGTACCCCGACTTCACATTCCCACAGCACACCACCCCGCCGAGATATTGGCCATAGGTTATTTACTCCCTCGGTACAGTCTCCTGTACGGACTTCCGTCTACGATCTCCCAGGTGGTGTACCATATTCATACGAGCCACTACGCCCTCCCCCCAACGCAGGTTCTTCCCACGATGTCACTTTCGACCTCGGAGATTGATATCACGCACTTTCCCTCCTGGTCTCATGGGTGGTACGCGAAGGAGAAGAAATGGTCACCGATTGGACAGTTACACGAACCTTCTCGGGCGTCTTTCTTTGACCCCGCACATCCTACCGCTGGCCAATTTGGGAACAGATACGACGCCTATGCCGCGACCCTTAGCCAATCTTCACGGGACTTTGTTCCGTGGTCCGATTCTGATGCTCCGGACTACAATTCCCCTCTGGATCCTGAGCTTAAGCAAGAGCGCATTCGCATGTTAGAGCACGAGTTTGCCTCAACTGCGGCAGACCCAGTTAAGCAAGAACCAATAGGCAGTGTGAATGAGAAGGGTCGCCTCATCACAGATGGTCCAAGGAAGAGGACAGCCATCAGAGCAATCGAAGTCTTCTTAGCTGTCGGAATTGCTGCGGCGGTAATATATGCTGCTCTTGTGCGTTGCTATTACCCCTTGTTCTTTCGGTGCTTACCGTAACGTTGCAGTGGATCAAACCTCCCAAACCTCCACCACCTCAATCCAAGCCCCACACGTTCGCGCTCTATGCTTTGTCCATCCTAACGGCGCTATCCTGTCTTTACCTCTTCTTTCTTCGCCCTTGCTTTCGTGGGAACCCGAAGAAGCGGAACGTCACTGGCGCTGGTCCCAGTGGCCTTGCAGTGCTCCCCATTCAGGAGCTACAAGGCGACAAGAAGAAGAAGAAGGGGAAGAAAGGGAAGCAAGAGCAAGGCAATGTTCAGGTGAACTTGATCGTCGACCCGACGATGTTCGGCCCCCGCGATAGTCGGGATGATGAGGAAAACGGAAATCCAGATGAACATTTGTCCTCGTCCAGCCAGTCGGGCCCAGGTAAACGGCCGAAACGACGGAGTGTATTTGAGGGATTAGCGCTGGAGGAGCAGTGGAAGCAGGCTCGGAAAGACCTCAAATGGATGCTATTTTACGACGCAGCTGGCCTCATACTGTGGTCCGTGGAGTTTGTGTGGATTTTGATCCGGGAGAGATGTCCGCCTGGTGGATTCGATGGATGGTAGGTTCATTACCCACTCGCTTAGCTCTGGCATTCATTTTCGCGTCAGGTGTAACGCGTACAACGTTGCAACAGCTGGATCATGCCTTTGGGGATTGCTTTTGGAATTAATGTTTTCTTTGATGTGAAGGACCTACACCAGAGCCGGATTTCGCCTCGCACGCGGACGTGACTCGCAGCGTAATGAATTAATGACATGACGATGTAACGACACTATTTATGTTGAAGTGGAATGGAATCGAGGCAATTTTATGTGCATCCGAAGCGAACTCCCGTTAGCGCCGTGGTCCGTGTTTATTTCTATGACACACAGATCCCTCGATCGTCACATAAGGTCGCCTTCAGAAAGGGCTTTAGGTCGTGAAGCGGGGCTAGCCCCATCACACTCTCCTGCAGCACAGGATATGCCCCTTCCCAATGCCACGACTTCGCATGCTCTCCTCCTTGCCACCGTCAATGATTTGAGCACACCCTGCTTTCTAGCACCAGCTATAGCCGGCGCTGCCAGATGTGTCCGCGAACGCCTCGTCATTGTCCTTTTCTCCCGGCTTTTCAACACCGGTCGTAGGCCACGCTCACCTCTTGTGGGTCGTCCCGAGAAAGAGTGTCAGAGCCGAAGAAATAGTTTTGGTTCTGCCCACAGCGACAGCTCGGCCGGAGTTTCGCACACGGAATGCTGGGACGACATTCAAAGACTTCTCACCTACGCCTACGTGCAGGCCACGGCGGTGGCCCAAGAGCTGGACAAGGTCTTGCTCCAGGTGGATGTCCTTTTGCGGGGATTCGACGAGGACCTTAGCGAGGACTTTGGAAAGGACTTTGAGGTGGTCATCAGAATCGAAGGCGGTGTGCCTCGTCCTCCTGACTCAACTGCTCCGCAGTCATTGACCTTGGCTAGACTGTATACCGGTCCCTCTCCCACAATCCGTTTCATCCCTACGGACAGCATGGTCCAAGCCTGGAGACCACGTCATGGACAGTGAAACCATTCCCGGCTCTCCAACCCTTCCAGGATCCGATCCACCAACCTACCCCGTTGTAGCCCTCGGAGGGTACCTTCGATCACCTGCACGCGGGACACAAAATACTGCTCAGTATGGCCTGCGTGGATCGCCGACGAGAAGGTCATTATTGGGGTGACGGGTACGTCTCAGATTCTTCACAAGGATGCAGCCTACCGAACAACTATGCAGACGACGCACTCCTTACAAAAAAGGACAACAGAGGAGGTGCTGGAGAGCCTTCCCGAACGAATACGAGGTGTCCGCCAGTTCATGGAACTCTTTAAGCCTAGCCTTGTCTACGACATCGTCCGATCCAGGACGTATACGGGCCAACAGGGGCGGATCCGAACATCCAAGCTCTCGTCGTGAGCAAGGAAACGGCGTCCGGCGGGAAAGCAGGTGAGTAACTACGCTCCGTTTGTTCGCGCCGTGCTCACACCTCTGGTGACCAAGTGGACAAGTACCGAGAGGAGAAGGGATTGCCACCGTTAAAAACCTTTGTGATAGACGTGATTTCACACAGTTCAAGTCGGGTGGAAGTGGAAGACGCAGAAGCTCTGAAGCAGGCCAAGATGAGTAGTACGTACATCCGGCAATGGATTGTATCGCGGCAAAAAAGAGAAGCAGGGAGGTGACTATTGTAGTTGTCTGTGGTCCGACTGTACACTCTGTTACAGCAAGATCCAGTACTTTAGGCCCTTGTTACTCGTATTTATGTGAGCTCTTCATTCGAGTGGATGGGATAATTGTAAAAGTTGTCGTCACCTGTCATTACCCTAGTTTTTTTTCTGTGCACCTGAGGGCAAATTACCCTATTACACTTTTAATAAACCACGTGTCGATGTCCCCTAGTTAAATCCCGTCTGTGTCGCGTGCCATCTCAACATCCTTCTCGACCTCAACGATGGTCGGGCGGCACATTTCCACCGAGCTTAAAGAGACGGCCCTATCGATGTCCCTTCAGGGAATCACCTGACGCAGAGATTCGTGCATCTACGGGGATCAGTGAACGGTCGCTCAAGCGGATGCGCAGTGCGCATCGCGAAGCTGGAGGTGTGATCCCACGGCGACTAGTCGACTCGAGTCAGCCGCGCACTGGCATGCTCAGTGCCATGGAAGGAAATGTACGTACGCAACATCTCAATTCTGGGTTCCATCTCACTCTGCACAGTTCCTCCGCGGTTGCGTTGAGCGCCGGGTCGACATCTCGCTGGCCGAGCTGAAGACGGAGCTTTACGAGGTATGTGGCGTCGATGCGTCAATACAGACAGTCGCGCGTTCACTTCAAGGGATAGGATATTCAATGAGAACAGTGAGTCATCAATTTTTGGTCTCACTATGTCTCACAAACAACGTCAACGGCAGGTCACGCATGCCACTCTTGCACGGAGTCAGCAAGAACGCAAAGAGTTCAGGGCCCTCGTTGCAGCCGACTTCCGCCCGGAACAACTCGTCTTCGCTGACCAGAGCTACTTCCACCGACTGAGTCTGAGGCGGCCGTATGCGTGGTCAATGGGTGGCGAGCGTGGTCCTCGCTTCGAGTTCTTTCTTCGGGACACAAAATACAACGTACTTCCTGCCATCTGTCTGGATGGGGTCCTCCATCTTGAAGTCGTCGAGAACGCTATTACCGGCAGTGACTTCCGTCGCTTCGTCGAAGGCCTTCTACCCCGCATGAACAAGTTTCCACTTCCCAACTCAGTCCTCGTCCTCGACAACGCGGCGATCCACAAGGTGGGCGGGATTCGCGAGTTGGTCGAGGCACACGGCGCGCGCCTCCTCTACATCCCGTCACATTCGCCAGACCTCAACCCGATCGAATTGTCGTTTGCGCCCATCAAAGAGTGGCTACGCACGAATCGTGATCGCCTCAACGTGAAGCTCGCGTCCGAGAACTGCAGCGTTTACGACGTGTTTTGGGAAGCTGTTCATTCGGTCACGGTGGAGCATGCGAAGGACTGGTACAATCACTGCTGGTACCCTACCCCTCTCTAATTTTTAATTTGTATATACTGCATGTCATGCGTGCAATAATAGATGCCCATCATTTTTACCTTTCCGGTGAAACCCGGTTGGCCTTCACTCACGCGCCTCAACATCATACATCCTTCTGTTTACCTTACTTCACTGGAACATGGCCTCTCAACGTTCCTTACCATTTTCCCCTTCGACGCCGACGGTCCCTGTCTCTCAACGCCCCTCACAGCTCCCGTCCTCATTATCAAGTGTTGGTCTCTCAACCAAATTTGAAAGCGTCACCACCCCTCGCAGTAGCAGCGCCGCTAGGCACGCACGCTCTGGCTCTGCTGTCTCTACCGCCTCTCGTCCCCGTCCTACTCTCACTAATCACGGAGACCCAAGCTCCCCGACTCGCCGAACATTCACAGGTTCGATTTCTGTCCCTCTTAGCGTTACACACGCCCCTGGAATCCTCCCCCCTTCGCCATTCTTTCATCCATCTCGTCCCATTCTACCACCTCTTTCTGGTTCCGATACAACGTCCCGCCCGTCCTCCGTCACCTTCGCTCTCTCCTTCACACGAAACTCCTAATTCCGCGTACCCACTCCAGCCATTGGCGCAAGACGTCCAATATGACTCAGATGGGTTTTCGGACTCATATCCTATCAGCGGCGACCGGACATCACGCAACTCCATGCAGGACGCATTACCACCACAGCAGCCTGCAAGAAAGCAGAAGCACAGTCGCGAACCGCTATTGCCTCTCGGTGGACCCATTCATTCTCGCTCAGGTTCTCTTGCAACTCACCGGTCTAGGCCATCTCTCGCCAGAAATGTCGTCGAAAGGAACGCTACAAGCGCCAGTGCTGCCGCGCGCATGCGCGACGGCTTTGACCGCTTTCGGAAGGGCTTGAGCCTCGAGTCGGTTCGCAAATCCTTGTCTGGCTCGGGAAGTGCCAGGGAGTCCCCGGTGTTGGGCAATCCTCCATCAAGCGCGAGCCATGGGCCGCCTACACCTTTTGAGACAAAAGAAAATTCGGACGAGGAGTACAGGGCGTCAGGCGTTGCTCCCCTCGACCTGCGACAGCAGTCAGCTATCTTCATACCATACCCCCCCGCCAAGTCTGAATACCCACCTTCCTCCGTCCCTGTGAAGCACGAAAAGTCCGCTCGTTACGTTCGCAATCACGAGCGAATATCCTCTTCCAACCGCTGGTTCCTGCAAGGCCATTTACTTATGGGCGGTGATAAACCTTGGGCGTTTATAGGTTCCCTCGCGCTGCTCTTTGCGATTTCAGGAGTCTGGTTTGGTACAACGTGCGTATGGTGGTGGCATAACAAAAGCCCTACCGTCGCTGTGGTTGGTGCATACATGTGTCTTTGACGATATCGTTGATGTTGTCAACGGTAGGTCTTCAGCTTCGTCGGTTTTACTTCCGTCTTCACTGTGCGTTTGACAGGCCTTCAAGGACCCTGGAATTCTCCCACGAAATCTGGACCCCAATCCACCGTATCCGTCCGTGACACTTTCCGACGGCGATGACCGTGTCCCATTACCTCGTGATTTGCAAGTCCGTTCCGGAGTGTAAGGCCCCTCATCTCGTGAGCAGCTTCGATCACTCACAGAGTCGTAAGGGTACGGGTGAAGTATTGTACCACTTGCCGCATATACCGACCTCCGCGGTCGAGTCATTGCAGGATGGTACGCATTATTAGCCAACGAGGGTGATTGAGCGATAATTTGACGTTCACACAGTGTGACAATTGTGTCGATGGATGCGACCACCACTGTCAATGGGTAAACAACTGTGTGGGGCGCCGTAATTACACTCATTTCTTTGCCCTCATCTTGGTGACCGTGCGTCAAATTCTTTTTATGTGCTAATGCTTCAGGGCATCGGTTTGACTCGTAGGACGTTTCTAGACACTTACCCTGTGCCTAGTGATCGTTACGTCGGCTTTACATGTCTCAATTTTGACGCGGGAGGATCAGATCGACTTGGGACATGCTCTTGGCAAGGGCGCGGGAAGTGCAACCGCCTTCTGTCTTGCGATCACAGTCATCTGGCCAGTGGGGGCGCTTCTGTTGTACCATGTGCGGGTGAGCGGTGCGAATAATTTCGGCCCTGCCCGAAAATATTAAACAGCCGGGTTTAGCTCCTTTACCTCAACGTGACCACGATAGAACAGGTATGGCGCCATAGTTTTCGTTTCACCTGTCTTTTCGGCGCCGTCATTCCCATCACTCCACCTTGCGCCAGTTTACACATATAGGGAATTATTGACATTGTTACGTAGATTCGGAACTCCGCACAGAAGTCGATTGAACCTGGGGAGACCCCTCCGAACCCTTTTGCTCATGCCAGTTGGACGGGAAATCTCGGCGACGTCCTGTGTCGTCCGGGTGGATATTCTTGGGTGCAACCCCACGCCGTGGCACTGATGACAAGCGGTTGGTAACCCTGGTTTTGAGGATCGGGCTGATTTTGCCGTGGACTATGGTGCGGAAGAGGGTAGATATACTGATACCTATGGACGTGCCTGAGGTTCGAGTTTGTATGCGTACACTGGACGTAGTCATATTTTATTTTCACATAATTCATATTTCTTTTTTTTTTCAGGAGAGCTGTCAGGTTGACTTATTTGTTAGAGTCCGTACGTCGGCATCGACATTTTGGTAACTTTTAAAATGTCGCGACGGCGGCTTCTTGTTTGACTGCCGGCGGTAGAAATGAGACGAGCAATTGGCTCAGCATGTATATGCAGGTGACGTCAGCGCATTCTCGCAACCGCGGGACCAAACTTTAAAACGGCGCTTGAAAGGAAAGGGGGGCCGCCCCTGCCGCCGCCACCATCATGATGCATAGTATGAACCAGTGCCGTCCTACTTGACGGGTATATTCTCGTCAGGCCCGGTAGAATCTTGTTCCACACTCTCCCATCATTTCTCGCCCATTGAGACATCGCGCATACAAGGCAAGGGTGATACCATTGTCTCGTAAACCCCTTTTTTATCTCACCCCAATCGGACCCACTCTGTTCCGTGAAGTGTACTTACATAAGGTCTTTCACCCGGGTTCTGTCTCGCTCGGACTCGGTGTCCGTAACTTGACTTTGGTCACACCTTGATCTGCTAGGCGTCTGTAGCTGAGGCTGTGCGTTTGGACTATGGAACCAGAATATGGAACAAACCCTGAAGGAGACGCGCGGACAGGTCAGCCACCGCCTTCCCGTCCTGCTGACAAGCCCAAGAAACGCCCCACTAAGCCTACTGCTACTGCCGCTGCTCCATCTCATCTTCCATCCCCGGACCTCCGTACGTGCTGACTCACTCCGATCGGTATCCTCTACTTTGATCTCTCATCCTCCCTTAAACTTAGCATCCCGACCTTCCCTTCTCTCTCACGCGCGCGAAGAACCGCAAAGATCCTCATCGAAGAGAGGAGCTCCCGATCCTCGTTCGGCCCTCGTGCATTCATTTCCGGCGCCCACTCATTATCCTGTCATGAACCCGTCCTATCCACACAATGGCTCCCTTTCCCTCACTCCCACCAGGGTTACCCCCACACCCCAGCTGTGGGCCATCCAAACAACGGCATGAATTCCAATCCTATGACTGGACAAAACCATCCCGCCTCATATGCGTATCCTGTGCACCACGGCCCATACCCTTCCCACCCTTACCCCCACTATTCGCCTTACCACAGCAAATTATGATGTATGCGCCGCCCCGTCCGGGCACCGCGCATGACGTCTCCGCTCAACCTTCTCCGAA
>JAKELH010000943.1:0-20053 GCA_021525015.1 Lactarius pseudohatsudake
CTACATCACCCTCAGCAAAACATCGTGAAAAGGGCACCAAGCGCGTCAAGAAAGGCACCGGCGCAGTTGCTCGACGTCTCAAGCAGGCCAAACGCACACTCTCTAGTGTTTCGTCTCCGTTTGGTAGTGAAGAGGAGGACAACTCAACTACTGAAGATCAAGCCAGTGTCAAGACCAACCAGGAGGTTATCAGGGTTGGGTCAGACGACGACGAGCTGGACGACCTTGAAAAGGACCTTGGTAGGATCAGCTTTTTATTCTTCCGTCACAATCTCATTCCTTTCGTTCGTAGCAGCAGCCAAGGAAACCTGGAGGTCCTCGGTATATTCCTTCTTCAAACCTGATGTGAAGGTTGAGATGCACAAGGGGCGCGTTTCTCACTTCTTTACCTGTTCGGCGAAGAAGTGCAAGACTGAAGCACGAGGTGTCCGGCGCTATCAAGACAAAGGTGACAAGTCCTCAACTGCCAACCTCCGGCACCATGCTGTTCGCTGCTTCGGTGCAGATGTTGTCAATGCCGCTGTAAAGGGGGACGATTCAGTGAGCCGGAGTGGGAGTATCTTTGGTGCTTTTGCCCATCAAGGACAACGCCCGGTTACATACTCCCATCGTGCGCACTCAAGCTCTGAGTTCCGGTATGTTCACAACTGTTTGATGTGCCTTCTTCAACTTATGTGCATCAGTGCCCACATCGCGAAGTGGGTAGCGGAGAGTAATCGTCCAGCAAACATCGCCTCTGACCCTGAGCTCATCAACCTCCTTACGACTGGGCACTCCCACCTCAAGGTCCCATCTCCGAACACCATTCGACGTGATGTCAAGGCCGCTTATCTCAAGTGCCGCGAACGTATCACCAAACTCCTTCGAGAATACCCTGGACGCGTCCATTTCGCAACAGACGCATGGACATCGACGAACCACCACGCGTTTGTTGCTTGGACCGTGCACCTCGAACACAGTGGTGCCATGTTGGCCTTTTTACTCGACATTATTGAAGTCCCTGAGTCTCACACTGGCGTGGCATTGGCAAAGGCGTTTCAGAAGATGCTTGAGACATTTGGGCTCCAACACCGGGTACGTTCACAACATCTAATGATACACTTTTGAGCTTATCACTTCTACAGATCCTTGCCATGAATGCTGACAACGCGACATCAAATGACACGCAAGTGGACGCTCTTGCACGCATGTCCAATTCCTTTGTGCCAGAGCACCGCGTCCGTTGCTTCAATCACACCTTGCAACTCTCCGCAAAAACTCTTCTTCGTCCTTTCAATGCCGGGTTAGGGAAGCAAGCCGAGGATGGTGACAACAATGACGTTGATGATATCTTGGTCTCGGATGGTGGTGACGACGAAGATGATGAAGATGACGAAGACGACGAGGACAACAGGGACGACGGCGACCTGCAAGTTCCAGATGCAGATGACATTGACGATGGTATCGATGAGTTGGATGCACTGGATGCAGATGAACGCGAAAACATTATGACCGATACAACTGCTATCCGTGAAATGGTAACTAAGATTCGCCGACTTTCTTTCGCAGTTGTACGATCGACCACCATCGCCCTCCCTGCATGGCGTCGCTATTGCAAAGAATCCAAGCTCAAACCATGTATCCTCCCTCGCGATGTCGTCACTCGTTGGAACTCCACATATGATATGCTCGACTTTGCAATCCGATATCGCACCGTCGTTGACGCCATGACAGCTGACAAGACACTCAAGTTCCGGAAGTTTGAGCTGGAAACAGAGGAGTGGGCTATCGCAGAGGATCTCGTTGCGATCTTACTCCAGTACAAGAACGCGACACTATTTTTCTCCCAAGACTCTGCAAGTGTTGCCGCCGTCATTCCTGCTATGGACCGGATATCAAGTCACCTCAACTACCAAACCGGGAAGGCTTACCACCCTTCCCTCGTAGTTGTAACGCCGCCACTGGCGTGAGTCCGACTTGGACAGCGAAAGGGCGTTGACTACTCGGTTCTAAGGACCTAAGTCGGGTCGGCTCGGATACATGGCTTCTTCGTTGCACGTGATCCTTATAGGCACTAGGGCAGAGTCCACTAGGCGTAGTTGAGGCGCGACTTGCTCTATAAGAGTCAAGCGAAGGAGAAGGCAGACGACTTAATAAGAGGGGAGAGGGAGAGCGAGAAGGAGATGGCTATTGAAGAAGACCAGAATGGCGTATTCTGGTCTTTGTCCTCCTCTACTTATACATGAGGGGTATGGCTTTAAAGCTCCCCGTGAAACTTGTACTACTAGTAGCGTTAATAGCTCGAACCCTATTATCACTGTCCTAGTAATGAGTCATGCCACATCGGCATGTGATATCGTACCGCTGACTGATGCGAGAAGTCCATGACCTATTACGACTTACTAAAGGAGTCATCACCTCGTAGTAAGCGTCCACTTCCGCGACCGTAACATCACCCCCTTTTCAGCTGCGACGCCCACGGCGCCGAGTAGGTCCGATGCCTCCCATCCAGCCCTCCTGTACTTCCGTAACGCGATCCCACGTGTTGGCCATCTCGAGTCGGAACTTGGAGCGGGTCAGCTCCCCTTGCACCCCACCCAACGCCTGTGCTAAGGCGTGGAGACGCTGCTCCATCCTCTCCGCCTCGTGCTTGTACGCCCGGTAGCGCGTCAGCTCCGCCTTGAGCCCTACGTCCTTGAGCTCGTTGACCGCGCGATCGACGCGATGCTGGTTGCTGTGCCCACCCACGAACGCGTACATGTCCTCCGGCCTGTAGTGGGGTTTCCCCGCCTCTCGCACTTGGGGTTCGGCGTAAAGCGGCCGGGTGTATACCTTCTCGCTGTCGGCGAGGAGGGCGAGCACCTGCGGGTCCGGTCCCATGATGACCTGGACGAAGGTCGCCTGGCGTGTGATCCCCTGTGCGTCGGTGATGGGGTAGTGGACGAAGTCTTCGCCCCGATTGTGTTTGTAGCCGTGGGGTGGCTGGCCTCCGTTGCCACCGCCTAGGAAGCGCAGGCGGACTGCGGGGTGTGGCGCGTCTTCGGTGTCGACTTGTACGTCGCCCCGGAATAGGGGGCGGCCCGTCGTATCGCATGCGAACGGGGTTTCGCGCGGGTTGTCAGAATCGGTGGCGGTGATAGTGAATGGCTGCTCAGCTGGGTAGTACTCCCGCAACGCGCCTTCTACCGCTTCGTACACTGCGCGTTCAGCATCGCGGTGAACCACTGGCGTCGCAGGAGGAGTCTCATTCTCCTTGTTGCTGCTATCGACAGTTGGTGATCGCGCCATTCGGCGGCCTCGTATCGCCAGTTGCGCTGGGCCATCCACGCTTCCCACTTCAGCGTTGCTTCCGTCTTCTTCCTCCCGAACTTCGATACGTACGGGGAGGGGTCCGGGCGATGCGTCGTCGAGACCGCTTCCGACAATTGCACGAAGTTGGTGTACTTCGTCGGCGGAGTAAGGGACAGTGGAGACGCGTCGTCCCTCGTGGTCGAAGAGCCAGTAGGTGGATGGCTCGTCGGGGTTGTCGACGTCTTCGATGGCGGTGGCGTTGGCAAGAGCGGTGACGAGCTCTTGGTGGGTGAGGGAGTCGACTCCGTGGGCAGCGAGAGAGGAGGCAACGGTGGGAGTGGGAAGAGACATTGCTGAGTGAGTTGGGATGCCAGTGTGGGGAAGTGAGGTCAACTTAACGTCGATGCCTCCGCTTATAACCCTCTTCGATGCACTTTCGTACTCCGCTATGGCTTTGTCCGCGAACATGTCAGCTTTGTTGACCCACTGATTATCCGAGTCGGAGTATCCTTTCCATTTCACAAGGTATTGGAGCTTTTTGTTCCGGCCGAAGTGCCGTGAGTCTAGAATCCTTTCGATTTCATATTCCTCCTCGCCATCCACTAGATCCGGTGGGGGGCGTGTGAAGTTTTCACCATGCATGGGCGTCTCGCGATAGGGTGTGAGTAAATCGATGTGGAACACAGGGTGAATACTCCACTGTGTGGGAAGTTCAAGTCGGTAATTGACGGGCGATAGTACCTGAATGATCCGGAAGGGTCCGTGTCGTCGCGCGGCGAGCTTGGCGGTGGGTTGATTGGTGCGGAGATGTCGCCCTTCTAGCCAAACCCGGTCTCCCTCCAGATAACGGGGTGTGGTTCGGTGTTTGATCCACAGCGCTTGGGCCTTTTTGATCAGTGCCTGGGCGTCCCTCCGTGCTTCTCGGAACTGTTGAAGCCTCGTGAGCACCTGAGGAATAGGCGATGGCTTATCGGTCCAATCAGCGCGCGGATCATATCCCATCATCAGGGCAAAGGGGGACCTCCTTGTTGCCTCGTGGGGCCAGCTGTTGTGAGCGAATTCTGCCATGGGAAGGAAGTGTGCCCAGTTGTCTTGGCGTTCGTTGGCCCAGAATCGGAGATACTGTTCGAGCCATTGATTGGTCCTTTCCGATTGTCCATCGGTACGCGGATGGTAGGCCGTTGAAATGTTCTGGTAGATTCCTAAGATCCGGCATAATTCCCTCGTGAACTTGGAGGCGAATCGAGGGTCTCGGTCACTGATGATTTTGGAAGGGAGTCCGAACTGTCGGAACACGTGCGTGACGTAGAGTGCTGCCGTTCCTTCGGCCGTGATTTCCTCCTTGCATGGAATGAAGATTGAGGCTTTGGTGCAGTCGTGATCCGTGACTGTGAGGATCGAGTCGTGTCCGTTGGAAATCGGTAGTTTAGTGATAAAATCTAATGCTATGATTTCGAATGACTTAGCTTCGGGGGTTGGTGTGATCGGTGACAGTGGCACCTTAGTGGGTCGGTTGTTGACTTTGTGGCGTTGGCAATCGGCACATCCTTTGACGTACTCAGTTATGTGTTCTAGCATACGTGGCCACCAGTAGTGACGTTCGATGATTCGGGCAGTGCGTTTAATGCCTGGATGTCCATAGATCGGGGGGTCGTGGTGGTTTCGGATGATGAGGCGAACGTCGTCCCTATTCCCTGAGATGACTCGTGCTCCTTGTCTGTACCAGACGCCGTCGAGTTTCTTGAGTTTGTGTGAATCTACCCATGGGCGTATTCTGGCTTCATCCTGGTGGTGGTTTTCCGGTAGTTGGGTGGTCATGTTGCGTACGAATATGGCGTCGGGGAGAACGGTAACCCCTTCGTTGTCTTGTTCGCCTTTGTCGTAGTCGGGTCGTCTTGACAGTGCGTCAGCGCGTCCATTGTTCGTCCCTTTGATGTGGTGAATCTCGAAGTCGTATTCCATTAGTTCGAGTACTTCTCTAGCGACTCGGCGACTTATCTTCTGGGGTGACTTCCAGTGCGTGAGGTTTAGGTGGTCTGAGAATATCTTGATTTTGTGCGGGGATCCTGCTAGGTAGGGTCGCCAGTGCCGAAGGGCTTTGACGATTGCCAGGAGTTCCAGGTCGTAGATATCGTAGTTGCGTTCTGCTTCGTTGAGTGTGGCTGAGTAGTAGCCTATCGGGTGTCGCTTCCCATCGCTTTTCTTCTGTAGTAGTACGGCGCCTACAGCGTATCCCGATGCGTCTACTTCCAGTTCGAACTGGTCGGTGAGAGCGGGGTGTGCTAGGACGGGTTCGCTCGTTACGAGGTCTTTCAGCGTCTGGAAGGCCGTTTCTTCGTCTCGTCCCCAGGTCCACTCCGTGTCTTTCCGTGTGAGTCTGTTTAGGGCTCGTGCGTGCGTTGCGAATCCGCGGATGAAGAGGCGGTAAAAATTGCAGAAGCCCAAAAAGGAGCGTACGTCACGTACTTTCGTGGGGCGGGGCCAATCGCGGATGCCGGAGATTTTTACCGGGTCCATACGTGTCACCCCCTTTTCAAGGATGACCCCCAGGTAATCCATCCGCGGTTGGTGGAACAGGCACTTTTCTGGTTTGAAGTAAAGGTCGTGATCTAGGGCTACCTGCAGGACGTCGCTGACAGCTGCGATGTGAGCGGCCATGCCTGTGTCTTCGTGGGTGGCTATACCGATGTCGTCCATGTAGACGCGGATGATTGTACCCAGTAGCGTGTGTTTGGCGATGATGGGGGTCAAGATGTAGTCCATCATGGCTTGGAAGGTGGCCGGTGAGTTGGTAAGTCCGAAGTACATTACCAATGGTTCGTAGAGACCGTAGCGCGTTTTGAAAGCGGCTTTTGGTTCGTCTCCTTCCTTCACCCGTATGTTGTTATACCCCCATCGTACGTCGAGTTTGGTGTAGATGTGGCCATTCCCAAGATCGTTGATGAGCTCTGCCATGAGGGGTAGGGGATACTGGTTACGAATGGTGCATGCGTTGATCCTTCGGTAATCTTGGACGGGGCGAAGCTTCCCGTCTTTCTTCTTGATAAAGAAAAATGACGAGGCGTAGGGGGATTTCGACGGTCGAATGTATCCCATTTTAAGCTGTTCCTCGAGCCAGGTTTTCAGCTGGCCGTCTTCTTCTTGTGTCATAGGGTATACTTTGCAGTCGATTGATGCCGGTGTACCGGGTTTAAAGTCGATGGCGTGGTCCCAGGGCCTTGACGGTGGAAATCGGTGTGAGGCTTCTTCGTTAAAGATCTTCGCGAATCGCCGATATGGTTCGGGTATTACCACCGGCGCTGCTGGTTTCTTAGCTTCGATCGCTAGTTCGGTAGCTGTGGTACGTAACTGGCATGTGTCTTCCAATTCCTGTATCGCATCCTCTCGATCCTTTTGAGTGAAGGTAGTGGCTAGCACGGTTTGCGGTTCTGAAGGGTTAATGGATCGTAGTACTATTGGTAGGGCGTTTTCGTGTATAGTGGCGTGCCTCCAGCTGATGGTGGGTTCGTATGCCGCTAGCCAGGGGTACCCAAGTACTAATTCTTCGCTTCCTATGTCGGTAACTAGGAAGCGCATGGTCCTGTGGATTCCTTTCGTTTCTACGTCGAGATCAATGAAGTGGGTAATAGACCCAGCTTTGTTCTCGGTGTTGTCAATATTCCAAATTTTCTTTGGACGGTCCAGCGGTTGTAGTCCTAAACCCATTCGTTTCGCAAACGAGGGTTTTATGAAGTTGTCGGTGGCTCCGGAATCTACGAGCCCTTTTATGTCGGCCATGGAGTAACTTGTATGAATCGAGACTGGGATTCTAAGCGAACGGAAGCGAGTCATGATTACAGAGTTACAATTAATTGCCCTCACCCAGGCCGATGGGTTTAGGCGTCCTGAAAACCCTCCTGACTCCACAAGTCCTGGAAGATGATGTCCTTTACGTCGTCTGGTGCAGCTCTCACTCCTTCTATCCAACTCCTGGCTGCTTCTTGGGGGGTGGACGTGCTCGCCACTCGAGCGGTCGGGGTTTCTTGACTATAATAGTCTGCCTCCGTGTACCTGGCTTGGCTCATAGGAGGTCTATTCTGTCGTTGTTGCCGGCGCGGGCGGGTGCAATCTCGTGAGAAGTGGCCCGGATTGTTACAATTGTAACAGATGACTTCCCTCATATCCCGCCTTTGTCCGCCTCCCCTGTTCTGGTTTGCTCCTCCTCGGGGTGTGAATGGGGGACGGCGTGGTTGCGTGCTTCCCGTGAGTATGTCTTCTGCTCCGGCGAGACGAGCGCGGGAGCGGTCCGCCGAGGTGTCCATGGCGTTTGGGTCATAGCGAGGAGGTGGGTTTCGGGGTGGATTCCATATATTCCCGAAGTTTCGAGACGGCTGCGAGCGCGGTGGGTTTGCTCGTGTTGGGGTGGACAAATTGAGTCGGGCGCGGAGGTGAATGTATTGCTTCTGGCGCCTTAAAGTTGCGGCCTTCCATTCGTCGAAGGTCACTGGACTATCGAGTTCGTACACCTTGGTGAATAACTTGCTCGGTAGTCCTGCCGTGAACCGATCGATTGTTTGTCGGTCATTCAGGCGGTAGTCGGCTTGCCTCGCCAGCTGCTCGAAGTTCGTGACATACGTGTCGATGTCGTCTCCGATCATTTTGACTCCTTTCGCCAGCGCTGCTTGGGCTTGCTCTTGTTCTAGGATGTTGGAGAAGCGATCCGAGAAGCCGGCGGTAAGGGTGTCCCATAGGAATTCGTCATACCTATCGCGGCCCGTCCTTAGTTCGTTGTTGAGCCATCCCAGGAAGCTCAGCGTCCAATTGCTGACCATGGGTCCTTTGACAAATCCGAGGAATAGTAGGCATCGTCGGTATACGTTTCGAAAGATCGGGGCATCTGCGTTTAAACCCCAGTAAAGGTGCCATTGAGTGAGGAAGGACTCATACAATGTTCTGTCTCCCGTGAAGACAGTAGGTTTTTCTCCTTCGAGCTTTCCTTCGCCTGGTTGAGCTCCTCCGGGTAATCCTCCTCCGGGCGGACCTCCTCCGGGTGGTCTTCCTCCGGGTAGTCCTCCTCCGGGTGGTCCTCCTCTGGGAGGTCCTCCTCCAAAATCTCCGGGTCTTCCGTAAGGTCGGTGGGGAGGTTGACTTCCTCCTGCTCCTGGTGGGGGGTCGGGATGGTCCGGTCCCACCGCGCGAAATATCGCTGCTTCGTCGGCGTCCATTCTGTGGCCCGTGGATGGGTTGATAGGTAGGAGGATGGCATTAGCTTCCTCTCTGATGCGCCGTACTTCCTCGGTTATGATCTCTTCCTCTCGTGTGAGGGTGGTCGTGGCCATTTCTTCTATGGCTGGGGATCGAATGTGGATGGTCTCAGGTTCGTGGATGTGGAGGGACTCAGCTGTTTGGATAACGTCTGCTACCTCGGGTTCGTCCTCTTCTTCCGTTTGACTCTCGTCTTCTCCACTTGTTTCTGAGGGTGCGGATGTTCTTGGTTCCGAGTTACTCGGTTCTTCTTGTTGTCCGTCGATGTGTCCCCACTGTTCTCTCGTGGGTAGATTTCGGGAGTCGATGTCGCAATTATAGTTTCGACCTGCCGGTCGTACTACGTCCCACCGGTTGTCTATGGGGTTCCACGTAATCTCCACCCAGCACGTGTTATCGAAGTTAAACTCAACTGGTCGGTATCGGGTTGGCCCCGATGCAAAGTCAACGAAATATCCGATGTCTCCTCGGTACTCCCTCCACCTAGCGGCTCCTAGGAATTGTGTGGGTACGTTGCGGTCTCCTCGTCTTTCGAGGGTGTAGGTTCTGAAGTTGGTCCAACGGTCTCGAGTTGTGAACGCCACGGTTGAGTGATTCTGGTCTTAATGTAACGCCGCCACTGGCGTGAGTCCGACTTGGACAGCGAAAGGGCGTTGACTACTCGGTTCTAAGGACCTAAGTCGGGTCGGCTCGGATACACGGCTTCTTCGTTGCACGTGATCCTTATAGGCACTAGGGCAGAGTCCACTAGGCGTAGTTGAGGCGCGACTTGCTCTATAAGAGTCAAGCGAAGGAGAAGGCAGACGACTTAATAAGAGGGGAGAGGGAGAGCGAGAAGGAGATGGCTATTGAAGAAGACCAGAATGGCGTATTCTGGTCTTTGTCCTCCTCTACTTATACATGAGGGGTATGGCTTTAAAGCTCCCCGTGAAACTTGTACTACTAGTAGCGTTAATAGCTCGAACCCTATTATCACTGTCCTAGTAATGAGTCATGCCACATCGGCATGTGATATCGTACCGCTGACTGATGCGAGAAGTCCATGACCTATTACGACTTACTAAAGGAGTCATCACCTCGTAGTAAGCGTCCACTTCCGCGACCGTAACAGTAGTGGCCATGAAGCTTGCACGCAGGAAAATGGACCGCTACTATTCACTTACTGACTCGTCTACAGTATACCGCATTGCGATGGTCCTACACCCCGGGATGAAGCTCGAGTATTTCCGCAATCAGAAGTGGGAGGAAGAATGGGTCGAAGAAGCAGAACGTCTCGTCTGAGAGGAGTATGTCGCAAAGTACGAGAAGGCAGTCGACGAATCCAACACCAAGTCCACAAAGTCAAACGCGAAGAAGGACAGCGGGTTTGCGTCCTTCGGTGACCTTTCTGTCACCACTGCCCCTCGTGCAAGCGAGATCCAGGAATACCTCAACCTCCCAGTTGAAAACGTCCAGGACCCGTTGAAGTGGTGGGCCGACAACCGACACATCTATCCAACACTTCATCGCATGGCCCTGGACTACCTGAGCATTCCCGGTAAGTGTACTGTATGGTTACATGACGACAATTGGACTGATACATTGACCAGCCACATCAACCTCTGTCGAACGCGTGTTCTCACAAGGCCGTCACCTTCTTCCCTTCACTTGCAACAACCTTTCACCCTCCTCAATTCGGGTGTTTCTCTGCTTCGGTTCATGGGCGCGTCGTGGTCTTGTGGTCTTTGAGGATGTCGTAGCTGCTGTATCAGCAAAGAAAATACCTAAATAGGTCGTTTAGAACTGTTATCTAAAAGCTTTGAATCGAGAACAGGTTTTATGTGTGGTCTATGCCTGTGGTTTTATAACTATACCCACGGTTTTCTGACTTGACCCGCGGTTTTCTGACCTCACCCGCGGTTTTATAACATACCCGCGGTTCAATGTATGTACCCGTAATCTGCTGCGGTGTTACCGTACCCTTAACCATACGGGTACGGTGTTCAGGGGTACAGGTACGGGTACAACAAAAAAAACCTGGGGGTTACCCGTGTCACACCTTATCCCCAATCCCCTCTGCTCAACGCTGCCTTCGTCTTACCACCTCAACACCCGAGTATACAAGGTCCGACAACGCTCGGAGACTTTGAATACTCACCAACACCACTTGCAGCTCGCTTTCACCCCTCAATAGACTTGGGGAACAATGTACGTGCTTATCTCTTGCAGCATCGATGATGCCTTACCACCATTCTCCCGTCTAGCTATTCTTGCATCGCGTGAGTGATTTACTTGGGCTGGCCAGCCGACGTGGTGCCACGCACCCACGACACCGATGCCAATCATGCCACGCCACGCGCCCATGACACCGACGCACTGGCGCAATGCCATGCACCCACGACGCCGGTGCGCCGCGACTCCACGATACCAAGGCAGCGCGGCACCCCCTTGACACCGACACAGTGCCACGCCACTACGACACCGACATGGCGCGGCGCCCCCACGACACCGACGTGGTGCGGTGCTCCCATGGGGCCAGCTCACGGTCACAGGCCCATAGCAATGATGGCATGGTGGAACAGGTACCTGGTATGGGTTTAATGTGGGGTGCAAGTGCGGATAGATAGCTATAGACCTTCTGTAGTTTTTTTTTCGAATTTTAGAGAATTTTTTTCGATTTTTTGTGAGGGTTTGGGGTTCGGTCCGGGGTTCAGCCACGTCTGAGCCCGAACCGGACCGGACCTCATAGAGGTTCGAGGTTTGGCATGAGAGCCCAAACTGGACCCGGGTCCGGTTCGGGGTTCGGAAAAATGGCCTCCGAACCGGACCGCACCAGACCGCGGCATCCCTACACCCGTATGCGCCGCAGTTCATTGTCGTGTGGATCATGAACGAGTCAGCGCATTCCCACTCTCGGAAATCGCATCCTCATTGGCAATGTACAGGTGCGACGAACTGAACCTCAACGGGACCAAGCGGCTGTCCACTCAAGTGCGTGCGACGTACGGGACTGCGCAGAAGATGCGCGCCTCGATGACTTACGCGTTCGGCCGCATTCATGGCCTCGGGTCCGTGCACTGGGAACATGGCGCCGACGGGCGCACGGCGGGGAATCCATCTGTATCCAAGATGGTTTCCCGGTACATGCTCAGCCTGCATCGGCGCAAGGTCAAAGCCGGGGAGACCGCGACAAGCGCGAGGGCAATCAGCGCAGTACGCCGTCGCGGGGAGGCCGTACACCTGGAGCTGATGTGCTGGCGATGATACAGGATACGTTGAAGAAGCTGTATCACTTCAACTTTAGACCGGAATTCAGAGGAAAGAGGGACTACGCACTGGGGAGGAAGAAGGCTGACGACCAGTGGGGAGGTCAGCGCGCACGGCGGCTACTCGGGCTCGCGTACACAATCGCGTTCACCTGTCTTCTCTGCGTGGACGAGGCGCTCAAAATACAGAGCCAGGACATCACCATGCTGAGCAAGAACAAGTTCCAGCTGACTTTGCTGCTCCGAAAGACAAGCCAGTTCGGGAACATTGAGCCGTTTGTGCTGCATAGGATGCCCAAGTCGATGGCCCACCTCTGCCCTGTACGAGCCTATGCGGCGTGGTTGAAAGTCTCGCGGATCTCGCACGGGTACGTTTTCCGCAGGCTGGGGTCTGGGGATCAAGTCTCGGAGAACAAGTCATCAGGAAAATCTCCATTTTTCTTAACAGCACTTAAGTGTGCTTATTTATGCTTAACAACACCTCTAAGCACTGCTAAGCCCAAAGTCACTAAGCATGACCATGCTTAGACTAAGCCAAGTTGATTCATTAAAAATGACTTAGCCAAGGCTTTTCCTGGCTTATTCTGGACTTGGGGGTGCTTGTGGGGGTGCCAAGCAGAGGTCTAAGGACCAAATTTCCGTCAAGCAAGACAAGGAGTAAGTAACTTAAGCTTGGACTTAAGTTCAATAAGGAGAAGAATCACCACACATACAGAAAAACATTAGAAAAACATATTTATTCCATAGAATACAACAGATTAGTACACAGTGGGAGTATTTTAGTGCTAGGAGTCCTGCCGCCGCCGCCATTCCCGTCGCGCTGTCCCCATTCCTGCCACGCCGCCGCCGCCACGTCACCGTTGTCGTCGCCCTCGCTGCCGTCGTTCCCGCCGCTGCGTCACCCCTGCTGTCGCCCTCCACGTCACCCCCGCCGTCGCCCTCCACGTCACCCCCGCCGCCGCCTTCCGCATTACCGTCGTCGTCGTCGCCGTCGTAGCGGCAGCACACCGTGTCGTAGTGGAGGCCCTTGCGCGCTGTAAGGGGTGGTGATAGCGGACTTGGGTGTGGCGATGAGTCGGAGGCCGCAGCGATGGGTTGGAGGCCGCGGCGATGGGTTGGAGGTGGCGGTGATAGGCTGGAGGTGGCGGTGACGGGTTGGAGGCCGCGGCGATGGATTTGCGTGCCACGGCAGAGGCGGCGACGGGGGCTCTGTAACACCGGTGATGAACGAAACAAAAACCAAAAAAAAAAAAAATGTATCTTAAAAACTGGGCCGAAGCTAGTGTTGTCAGTCGCGGCGGGGTGTGGGGCCAAGGGAAAGGTAACAGCGTCGTGGTGGATTGCGTGCCCCGTCCGTGGAGCCTGTGGGAGGTGGCCAGCGGCGATGGGTGTGATAACTAGAAGAGGGCAATACTTAGAAAGAAAGAAAATTAAAAAAGCAGAAACGCACCAGTCGACGTTGAAGCCTTGGTTGTTGGGGCAAGTTGGCAAATTGTCAACGTGTCCTGCGTCTTGCCTGTGGCACACATTTCCCACCTCCGCCCGACTTTTTTTGTTTTTTCTAAGTCGAGTGTGCCCCTGACTGCTACCGCCGCTGTGATGTCGCCCACCTTCGTGTGACTGTTGATGACTAATGGAAACTCGAAACGGCAGGAAAGTAGGCGAGAGAATTCTGGGATTCCAGTCGCTAAACTAGCTGTTTAAATACATGAAAGGATACACGCTTGCGCGTCGCGCTGACGCGGCCTACTCCTATCTGTTACGTTCCTTCTGGGATGTATCAATCCGACTTGGATTAGGGACCGGTTTGCTGAGGGTTGAGGCCAAACAGGGGCAACGGCGATACAGAAGTCGAGAATGATGAAGGAGAAGTCGGCGTACGACTTATAGCGGAAAGCTGATGACGGCGAAGAGGCAAGCACACACACAGGGACTAGGAGCTAAGGCGCAGGAAAGGGAAGGTATTCCTCAAGATATCAAAGCTAAGGAGTCTACACGCAGACGTCCTTCTACTTATACACAAGGGGTGGAGCTTTGAAGCCCAGCAACCCTAATACACAGCCACGAACCCTAATACGAGTATCCAATGGCATAAGGCTCTCGATCAATCATCGGTCAGCAGTCACATCAGTCACGAGTCACGATCCGCATCACACGCTATCGGCCAGTCCGGGCACAAGCTCATCCAGACCCTTCTGGACAAGTCGAGGCAGGCCACGTGCCAGGGTCACGTGACGGCCGTCTTCCACTCCTCTACTCTGGCAAGGGACTCACATCGCGGTACGTCTGGTCGCCATTCTTCACCCAGTCCAACAACTCTTCCTTGGTTGTGACGCTGTACGCATGGCTGTCTTCCTCGCGGGGGTACTCCAGGGGCTCAAACGCAACACTATCCTACAAGATACATCTGAGACATTACAAGGGAAGCAACTCGGGAAACCTGTAATTATACAGGTTTACGTGTCGTCTGAGTAATATCCGCGAGTCACGAGGGAACAGCTGAGTCATGGGTTCACAACATCACCCCGTTGTCAGTCTCTTGTGACTCCTGTCACAATCAGAATCGAAACATCAAGAAAGGAAAATAGAAAACCATAACGCAAACATACAATCAAAACAAATCTGGACGTAGAATGAAGCGAAGTGTTTTATTGGAGACCGGAAGACTCTGGAACTTTTTGGTGTGGTTTTTGTCTTCGCATCGCTGCTGCGTTGTTGCGTTTGAGCCCCTGGAGTACCCCCGCGAGGAGGACAGCCATGCATACAGCGTCACAACCAAGGAAGAGTTGTTGGACTGGCTGAAGAATGGCGATCAGACGTACCGCGATGTGAGTCCCTCACTGGAGTAGAGGAGTGGAAGACGGCTGTCACGTGACCCTGGCACGTGGCCTGCCTCGACTTGTCCAGAAGGGTCCGGATGAGCTTGTGCCCGGACCGGCCGATAGCGTGTGATGCAGATCGTGACTCGTGACTGATGTGACTGCTGACCGATGATTGATCGAGAGCCTTATGCCATTGGATACTCGTATTAGGGTTCGTGGCTGTGTATTAGGGTTGCTGGGCTTCAAAGCTCCATCCCTTGTGTATAAGTAGAAGGACGTCTGCGTGTAGACTCCTTAGCTTTGATATCTTGAGGAATACCTTCCCTTTCCTGCGCCTTAGCTCCTAGTCCCTGTGTGTGTGCTTGCCTCTTCGCCGTCATCAGCTTTCCGCTATAAGTCGTACACCGACTTCTTCCTTATCATTCTCGACTTCTGTATCGCCGTTGCCTCTGTTTGGCCTCAACCCTCAGCAAACCGGTCCCTAATCCAAGTCGGATTGATACGTCTTGGAAGGAACGTAACATGCGTCTTTCTTTTGCAGATCGGAACTCGCATACCACAAGGCGCTTTGAGAACGAGAAGGCGGGAAGTATCGCTGGAGCTTGGCTCCATTGTACAAGTTCTTGAGAATGTAACCGTGTCGCGTTTGCAACTGGTAAGTGTTCTTATCAGTGACATCCCGAATGATGAACGGGCCATCCCAGCGCGGATGAAGCTTCGTACCAGCTTCATGCCGTCTCTTCACCAAATCTCCAACACCAAGCCCTTTCTCTCGGTATTGGTCGTCTCGTTGGGACGCCTCTTTCTCCAGTCAGTACGCTGCCCGATCGTCGGCTTCTCGGCGGAACCGAGCCAAATTTTGAACATGCTCCAGCCATCGGTGCTGGAGGAAGCCAATCTCTTTGTCTGTCGGATTACGCTGGAAGATCTCGAAGATCCTGTCGCTCGGTAAGCGTGCTTCCCTTCCGTATGTCAGGAAGAAAGGTGACACACCCGTAGACGAACTGGTGTGCGCTCGATGGGCAAGCAGCGCATCAGGGAGTAGTTCGTCCCATTGATTTTGTCTCTGAGGAGCGGACATCCTTGCCAACATCTGCGTCAAGATATCGTTAAACTTCTCAAGTCTCCCATTGGTTTGCGGGTGATATGGTGAGGTGCGTAGGTGCTGGATGTCAAGTCGGCGCAGCATGTTTTCCATGTCATAAGACAGGAACTCGGCGCCATTGTCGGTGAGGACGCTGACAGGTTTTCCGTAGGTGTATATGATGTAGCGGAGCATGTCGACAACCGCATCGCTTGATCGCTGAGGAATCGCCTGGGCGATGGTCCAGTCGGTTGCCAGGTCCATTGCCGTAAGCAAATACTTGTTACCTCTCATCGTTTTCGGGAGCGGACCCACAAAGTCGAAGGCCCACGCGTCACCAGCGTCAACCCTCGGGATGGGATGGAGAGGTTGCAGGGACGCGGATTCGCGGTGAGTAAACTGACATTGTTCACAGGTTCTCAGTGTACGCTCAACGATCTCTTGTGCATACGGGATGTTTACTCGGGTTCGTAGCGCGGCCAGGATGGCCTTCCCTCCCAAGTGTCCAAGCTCTTGGTGGACCGTCCGCACCATCTCTTCGGCCATGTCCTGTGTTGTTCCACTATGACTCCTTCTCCCCATCGATTCAAGATCGTCTTGCACAGGACGTCGCCGTTCAAGAGGTACGTTCCATTTCCTACTGTTGACGGTTCTTCACCCTGCTGAAGGCGTCGCTTATATTCTGCGAACGTCATGAAGATGGGGCTGCGATCCTTCACAACTTCTTCGAACGGGTTCAGTGGAGCGGCGAAGAGCGGGACGAGGGTCTCAGAATCTGGTACGTCCTTGTGTCCTTTCCTTCGTGACAGGGCGTCGGCTACAAGCTGATGTCTTCCAGGCCTATAGATGATTTCGACATCAAAGTGGGCAATATCATCCACAAAGTGCGCAAGTCGACGACCAAGGTTTTTCTGTGTCAGGAAATATTTAAGGGACTCATGATCGGTGCGTACGAGGATGGGTGATCCTTCAACATAACCTCTCCACTTGTGTAGCGCGTATACAATCGCGAGCATTTCTCTTTCTTGCGCAGAGTATCTTTGTTCGGTAGGAGTCATGCGCCGCGATTCGAAGGCGATAGGCCGTAAGTCTTTCTCTTTAAATTTGAAACACTCTTTTTGCTCACCAGCCTCTTTCCCCTTCGTTATCTCAGCGGACGGGTCGGAAGTCTGCTGAAGTACGGCGCCGAGGCATTCCCCGGAGGCGTCCATGTCTATTACGAACAGACGCCAAGGCGTAGGATGTATGAGGAGGTCGGCAGAGGTCAGTGCATCCTTCAAGTGTGTCATTGCCAACTCACAATCGTTGTCCCAGCGGATAGGCGTTCCTCGACATGGACTTCCCTCCAACAGCTTGTACATCGGCCCGGCGGTCTTCGCAAAGCCCTGTATGAACCGATGGTAATAACCAGCGACATTCAAGAAGCCGCGTACCTCGGAAATCGTCATACACGACGGCCACTTCAATATCGCGTCGACCTTCTCTGGATTCGTCCGGAGACCTTCCCCAGACGCTATGTGACCCAGGTACAGTATCGAGGGACGGCCCCACGTACATTTCTTTTCATTCAGGATCAGGCCGTGCTGGTTAAGCGCACGCACGACGTCGAGAACATTTTGCATATGTTCTTCTTCTGTTGACGAGAAGACGATTACATCGTCCAAGTAGACCATAGCGCAGCAGTCAATAAAGGTGCGCAAGATCTCGTTCATCATACATTGAAAAGTGGCAGGAGCATTCGTGAGCCCGAAGGGCATGACACGGAACTGGAAATGGCCGTATCGGCAGGTAAACACTGTCTTCTCCTTCGCATCATCGGCTAATCTTACCTGCCAGTACCCACTGCAAAGGTCCAGGCATGTGAAGTGCTTCGCTCCTGCAAGATTTCGGTAACATTCATCTATCCGGGGTAAAGGATAGGCATTTGGTTTGGTCAGTTTGTTGAGGGCACGATAGTCGACGCAGATGCGCGACGTACCATCCTTCTTAGGGACTGGGATGAGGGGTGACGACCACGGTGATTCGGAAGGTTTGATTACTCCCTCGTCTAGTCCTTCGTCGATGAACTTTTTGATAGATTCTGTCATGGACGCGTATTATTTTCCCTATTTTTCTGTATTTTTACGGACTTATAGAGCGAAGATATAAAAGGCCAAAGTACGAGACTTTGTAAGTCACATGATGCCACCATGTGCACCCTCAAGCACGTGACCCTGGGACAGTTGCATCCTTAACAGGACAACCTAATCCGGTCACATTCCTTTTATGTATGGACTCTCATGATTGGTAGATAAGGATGGAAGACTCTAGAATGTTCTAGATCACGCTTAGTAGTTTACGCTTACTCGCTGTATTAGGTTTTACTCAGCAGATAAGGAGACACGTCAGCAGCTATGACAAGTGCATCAGTCAGCACAATAGATAGCGCTATTATTAGACACGACGCGTCATCCTCTGAGTCACGGAGTCTTACTATACACTTAGTAATAGTGTTCAGACTCAATTCAAAGTCAGCATCAGTAGTGTATATAAACCCTCCTGTAGCGTCCTGAGTGGAACCAACTTGTCCTCTTGGTTCTCCACTCAGGTGCGTATTACCTTGTACTTCCTTACTCTTCTCAATCTAACTTGTCCTCTTGGTTCTCCACTCAGTGTACCACTGTGTGATATTCTTGACAGTCTGAGTTCTTGCATAAAGACTCCAAGCTTCTGTCCCTCCACAGTGACTGTACGTTCGGCGCGTGATTTATCTCCGTGCTAGGCTTGAGTGTGTCCCCTTACAGTTCACCTACTCTTTCACTTGAGTCTAGCGTAGCGAGGTGTCATACCGCTACAGATTCGTGTTCGACAGGTGTAAGGGGGCGTCCGTAACGCCTCAACGGCTTCGCGTCCCCAGAGTCAATTTGGTGTACCCACTTCCGAAGGGGCGGAAAGCCTACCTTGTCTCGGAAAGCGCTCGGTATGGCTTCCTTGACGATCTTCTTTACGCGCTCACCAAACTTCTCCCTGGCAGTTGTGACGCTTCCATCATTAGAGGCCGTCGATTCGTTGTCCCGCGCGACCGTATCATCTGTTGTATGGTGAAGAAGTGTGGGAGGACAAGGTCCTTGGTGTGGGAGATGAAGGCGCCAAGCGAGCTTTGTTAGTAAGTTCGGCACCTCTGGTCGTTCTTGGGCGAGGACTGGCTTGATGAGGAGACGAGTACGTTTCTCTGGGTGAGTGAATTCGTATGCGTCGTCGTCCCATCGCGGGGCGGCGTCATGTCTTTTGAGCCAAGTACGTCCCAAGAGCAGGTCATAGCGGAACTGAGAAGCCTCGTCCAGGATATAGGCGTAGCACTTGGAGATCAAGCCTCCGATGCGGAGCGAGAACGACGCAAAGGCCGTAGTCGTTGTCCGTCCGGCGCCGACAATCTCCCGAGTCGTGATCGGAAAGACTTTTGCTTGGGCCGCGCGGGCCTTTTGAGCGGTAATGTAGTTCGATTCTGCTCCAGTATCGAATATGGTGTTGACCACGATAAAGGCCGGCGCGTTCGTCGACAAAGTAGATTTTGGAGGGCCAATCTCCACCCTGTAGATGGGTAGCCCGGGATGCGCAATAGTGAAGACTTCCAAGGGATCCTCTTGAGTTCCTCCCAAGACGTCGCTAGGGGGAGAGTCGGGAGACAACCAGCCAGGCTTGGGCGAAGGGGGTCTCTCAGGGAACACAGGTGAGACAGGTCGCCATTCGTTTTCTCCGACTGACTTCTCCGAGAACACAGGAGAGACGGGTCGCCATTCGTGTTCAGCGGGCCCTTCGAGGAATCGGTTAGTAGCGGGTCGCAGCTTCCTCTTCCGAGCTGCGCGGGCAGGGATTACTACATCTTCGCCAGGATTGCCGGGGGACACGACGCGAGCGGGCGACCATTGCTCACTCCAGTCTGGTTCAACCCCGTCATAATACACTATGTTGGCCAAGTCTTCTTCGTCTTCTTCGGTAAGTGGCCCGCATTTATCTTCCATCATATTGGCCTCGTTAACGAGATATTGCAGCTCTAGATCCGGCTTGTCAGGATCGTAGTTCTCCTGGGCGTATTCCTCAGATGCGTAACGCTCAGGTGGGTACTGCAATTCAGGTTCGGGCCTCTCAGCTTCGACTTCTTCCGATTGATACTCTTCGTTTGCAGGTTCTTCGACCTCTTCAAACAGATGCATGGGCTTCGTTGTCCTGGGGTGTCCAGGCACTGTCCTTCGTTCTGCGCCATCGGTCGAGCGTCTCAAGGGTTTGCGGCAGTCCCGCGCGAAATGTCCCGACTCATTGCAGTTATAGCAGCGAGCCGAGGCAGGGGGTCTGCGTGGGTCACGACTCATGTTCATCGCATCGAGATCCATAGGCTCAGGATGACTCGA
>JAKELH010000944.1:0-20038 GCA_021525015.1 Lactarius pseudohatsudake
GATGTGAGAAGAGCCCTCGAGAGATGTATTCAGGACCGGTAGAGGAGAGGATGTCCCAAGGCCGACAGTGCATGAATCAGCGATCCCGAGTCCGGCCAAGGAACAGCTGGGAGCCAAGTCTACATCACAAGGAACAGAGGGTAGTGTGTGCTCCTGGCTTATGGTGCAAGCATCTTGACTTTCTTCTGTGCACTGCGTAAGCGAATGAAGGCAGATCATGTGAAAAAGCGCACCAACCGTCAACGTCCCCAATACCTTGTGTGCTGAGGCTGGAGAGCGGCGAACCGATGTCATAGCGACCATCGTAAAGAATCTCAGATAAAGGTTCTAAAACATCGGTGGAGACTCGAGGCTCGTTGTCCTCTGTGCCAGTCTTCTCAACAGTGGCTTGTTCCTCAGATCCGTTGCCTTTTGCTTCAACGGGAGTTCCAGCGAGGTTAACACCGGAGAGGGCTCTTTGGTAACCAAAAATTGTCAAATAATGTTCCTTGTCTGAGATGACTCTGTATTGATTGAGAGGGATTGTTATTTTCAAACGCTGACCAGGGACACTCACCTGACTTGCTCCCTTCCTTTTGGAGCCTCGCCTCGTCAACTCGCTCATTAAGCCAAGGGTATCCAATAAAGAGAGCACGTAGAAGCGAAAGAGAGACAGCCCTTGAAGTGCGCAGCTGTCACTCGAGCGGGGTGCTCAATAATTGTGATGGATGATCGACTGGGAACGTAAGCCGCGTCGCGGCGAGAGCATGTCACGCGCCACGTGTTACGCGCTGTCGCCTTAAAAACAGAACACAACTCGCTACACAGTCATAATAAAGTTAATGCACTGTTCGCTCCCAGATTTCAGCATAACCCATCGACTTAGGACATGGGTTCGATAAACTCTCCAAACTCGTAGATACAACTGACTGTATAGCGGAGGACAATTTGCACCGGGGAGCAGAGACCAGAGTTGGTGATAAACCCCCCCTTGAATCTTGTAAGTGGGAGGACCGCGGCCTTCGTACATCAATCCAACTAAGCGTCCAAAACCTCCAGTCGACATGAAAACGAGAGCTTTGTGGTACGATCGAGTATTCCAGCGAAACTCTTTGGCGTTTCGGTCTGAGAATTCATATAAGCGTCTCAGAAAAGAGGTGACATCATGAAGTCATTGACTTCACCATCAAGAAAGCAGCCGCCGAATTCAGGGTTCACCTCAAAACTTCTCTCGTCTTTCGGAAACGCATGACATCGACGACAGAAAACATTGAACGAACCCAGGCTGTGAAGTATTAGTTAGTGCTCATCGAAAGTGAGTGGCAGAAACGGCAGAAACATTCGGAGAAAGAAACTATATCAAAAAATGACGATGAATGGTGCCCGATGACAAACAGGAGAGGGAACATGGTCGATGCAGACAGGTCCAACAAGAGGCCGGGTCGCAAGGATCTAGTGAGGGCTCAGCAGCGCCTGACGTACGCACTTACCTGATGGGTGTCTCCCCCTTAATTCGAGCTCTCCCTCATTGTCTGTACAAACGACCCGATCAACGTCAGTATGGGTATTTGCGTTTTGAGAGTCAGTTACGAAACGGCTGCGATGCGATAATGCCACATATCCCACTAATAGTGCCCCGATGGAGTTTGTGCAGGTGTATTGTACTCGACAACATTTGCGGAGAAGAGTTGAGCGAGGAAGGAAACACAGTGAACCTTGCTTTGAGACCGAGGACCCTCAAGAGTCAAGAGTCAAGCGCAGCTCAATCAGAAAAGAATGCAGTCCCAGATAGTTTTCTGGACATCGTGCAAGCAGGGCACAAGAAGCGACAACCTGGGTGCGAGCGTTCTTAACATCAACTTACTGTGAGGGCTTCCTCATTGTTGCGCCAGCGCGTCATCTGTGGCTTCTTTCCTTGCGGGTCCGTTAGCTGAGGCCGACGAAATGAGCCATCCATTGTGAGTCATATGAAGCATCACAAGCCGAGGGGAACTTTGAGCTCAACGACCCACAGACAATCTGAAACGCCCGAAAAAAGGGGACGTGCAGGGATGCAGACGGACGTCAGAGAAAACGCTCAATACAGTAAGAGCAGTAAGAGCAGAGGATGACAAAACACACGCGGAAAAACAAAAGGGCGCAGAAAGATTGGATGTTCATAAGGCAGACACATATGCCAAAATTGCAGTCCGGTCCACAAAAGTCGTGCACAGAGTGGGGAATAAGAAAAGGGAAAAGGTAAGGCAGGCGCACAGGACACGGTAGCGAACGTCAGCTCAAGTGCGTCAACGATTGCCGCACAAAGGATGCGATTTGCGTACGAACTCCGTCAAGTCCGTTTCTGTTTAATATAGAGTATAGGATTACCGTACGTCTCAATCAGTTTCGTTCGTGAAAAAAACAACAGGGTAGTTGCAGCGCACACAGCGAGAGCGATAACTACGGTACAGACAGTGTCTGTATCAATCACCCGGGCTATCTTGCCGACGAACCCCGTGGATGCCTTTTCTGTTCTGAATCAGTGAGTCCGTGCTTGTGCCAAGGCTTACCGAAATTCATATCCGGGCTTGCGCAACTCCACTAGGCTCCTTCACCTATATGTGCCTTCGTACCCTGCAACCGGCGCAAAGCATCACTCTATGATCCGCGGAAAGGCTATGGGAAGTGAGACGTAGCACACGGCTGCGCGGCCACGTCTCCCCTCCGTTTATATCGCCTGAATTTGACTGCGGATACAGGGGTATTTTAGCTATACCCCGAGGACGAACACAGCATTAGGGACGGGCCCTGTGTTTCTCATGTGGCCAACACCTAATACCCCAGGATGGGATCACCCGCCGCTACCAGGAATACCGCCTTTGTACTTCTGCGCGTCATGTCCCTGTTTCACTCTGAAGTACGGCGAAGCCCCCTCTGCCGAGGTAGTAGCTTGACTTCGACTATTGTTCCTACTTGTCAGGCAGGGTTTAAAACTAAAGATAGCTAGCTGATTGCATGGCCGAATCTGTATCAGCTCAAAACAAATCTTGCCTATGTATCCCTACTCCTCCACTTCTTCCTCGGCTGCCGCAATAGCCACTCCTCTCAAGAGTCTCAACCACACCCAGGCCGATCCTCGGGGTTCGATGTCATACCACCAGTTGAGTGCAATTGACAGGCCAGTCTGTCGGACATGGTGCCACCAACCTGCTGGAAGATAGAGTGTCTCCCCTGCCTGGACATCGATTATTAAGGGGTGTGTCGTTTCTGGCAGAGATCCTGGCTGTTCGGGATGTTGTATCGAGGACCAGCGAACGGCTGGTGTCGTAGATGGCGAAGGTTTCAGCAGAAGCGGGGAGTTTTCAGTTGCCCGCTGATACGTCGCATGAGGAAACATTCGTTCTAGATGCAACATTGGAGGTCGGCGTGAACATGGTAGGGTCGTTCTCTAGGCACCGAACCTTTCAAGTACCAGCCTTCTGTGGGCGGAACGAGTAGGAACGTCTTGCAACCCCTCGCGACGTGATATATGTTCTCGTATGGATCTGTTGTGTTATCATGGGAGATCCATAGAACAGAATGCAGAGGCTATCGAACCACTGTGAATACTGGTGACACTTCTGTTGTTACCTATCCAAAGGTTGACTGCGTCTGGGGATCTACCCAATGCTTCGCTGCACCAAGGGATCTCTGCAGGGACATCATCTCTCAGGTTGATGAGCTCACAGTCGCTCTCCGTGTCTCCAGAAGTGAAATAACTGCCTGGAAATAGGTTGCCATTCTGTGATTGAAGATAACAGACATCCTCGACATTGCTCGCTAAGGTGAAGTAGGTTGTTAGTTGATACCTCCAAATCGTATTCAGGTCTCTTACTGGATGGTACCAGTTTCGAGAGAAGTGATCGCATGGTCATTTTCTCGTAGTATGGCTCGACGAAGTACCTCTTCCCGTCGGAGCTAAGAGTGACAGCGTCAGCGTACCTGTGGAGTGTCGATAAGAATAGTTCTCTGCCACTCGAACGCCGAAGTCTGACCCGTTTGGCGTCACTGCCACTGAGAGTAGACGGTCTCCCATGGTGTCCACAAGATACTTGTTGGACCAACGCTGCAAGTTAGGGATCTTATATCCTGTGATCAACGTCGTCTCATAGTGATTCGTATCATTGTTACTGCCAATTCACCCTTTATGAGGACAGGTCGAGATATGTGGCAGATCTGGGAGAATTCTACAGGAGACGGTGGGGACTCCAATATGTCATAGTGGCCGCCATTTAGCCCTAAGCGAGAACCGTGCATCATATGTTACTACAATGACTCTGGGCTACCCACCGTGGTATTCTGCTGATATCCATCGCAACATTTCGTGGGGAACATCTGGGACATCTTCCGAATGGCCATCCATATCGTGATTTGCAAAGTTGTCAGGTGAAGACGAAGACGCGTCAGTGTGTGATTCCTTCATGTGTGACACAGCGCATCAATAGAATAACTTCAAACTGAGGAGTGCGCGTTACTCGGACGGTCACGTGTACGTCTGGGTAGCGCGTTAACGCACACGCTCATCCGATTCCACTCAAACATTGCAAAAGGCCTGGCCCACGCGTATACATTATGAGCAACTCGATTGTAATTCCCTTGGAGGATCTGTCACCCATAGCGCACCCCCTCGCTCAAAAGAAGCTGCTGAAGAAGCTTCAAAAAACAATTAAAAGAGGTTAGTCCCTGCAATGTTTTTTTTCTTCTTTTTCGTTGCAGAGGTACCATATCACCCTTTTATAGCGTCGAAAGCTCGTCAAGTAAAGCGAGGGGTGAAGGAGGTCGCTAAAGCTATCCGCAAGGGGGAGAAGGGGTGCGCTACCCCACCTTCTTGTCCGTTTTAGATGTCTCGCTGACCCCATACATGACACAGACTCTTGGTTCTTGCTGCTGATATCACGCCCATTGACATCATCTCACACCTGCCCGTTTTAAGTGAGGAAGCGCAGATCCCATATATCTTTATTCCATCGAAAGAAGAGCTGGGTCATGCGAGCTCTACCAAGCGACCAACAAGCTGTGTTATGATCTGTCCGGATTCGAAGCGGGTTGGTAAAAGTAAAGATGGAGATGAAGAGAAGAAAGACTATAGGGAGCTGTACGACGAGTGTTGCAAGGAAGTGTCAAAGCTGGACGAGCACGTTGTATTTTAGAGTCAGCGAGACGAGAACCGATTATTATAACGAAATCATCCCACACGACACGTTGGCATAGGACCAGAACACGTCTTTTCTTTACTCAACACTCTTGTCGCCCCACCTGCCATCATGTCTGCCCCAAAAGCCAACTCTGTCACCAACGGCACTAAAAAATCAAAGGGCCCAGCTGCTGCTACAGACGGTCCTACCGATGTGTCACATAAGACTCCCGTTGTAACCTCAGGTAAACCAGACAAGGCTGTCTACGAGGCCGAGCAACAACGGATAAGGGCCGAGATCGACACGGTGCAGGGAAACTTGGTACGTCGTCGTGCGAGATGTTTCAGCTTTAGCTATTAACTATTGTGTATTTAAAATTGTTGCTTAGAATTCGGTGAAGGATAAAATCTCCCTCTTCACCAAAGGGGGCTCAGGGAACGAGAGGCGAACCACTCTCCGTGCCGAACTAGATGAACTACGCTCTCAGCAGTCTGGAAACAAAACATCCCGTGGTCGAATTTTCGATCAGATGAAGACACTCCAGGAGGGGATCCAAAAGAAGGTGAGTACTTCTATCCTGACATCCTTCGCCTTACTCTTACACAGGCCTTTTTAGGTAAAAGACCTTCAGACTGCCCGAGGCAAAACACAATTCAGAACGGTCGAGGAAGTCGAGACACATATCAGGCAAGACTGCTCCGGCTTTTCTGTTTTTATTGTGACGTGTCCTGAACACGTCATTTTTTCAGGAATCTTGAGAAGCAAGTAGATTCCGGTAGTATGAAACTTGCTGACGAGAAGCGCGCGCTCCAGGAGATCTCCCAGACCAAGCGCATCCGCAGGACGGTCGAAAGTTTCCAGGCAGACTCGGATGCCATCGACGCGGATCGCGCGGCGGTCGAAGAGCTCAAAAAGCAGCTCGACGACCCCGAGGCGAAGGCCATTTCCGAGCGCTACGAGGCCATCAAGGCGGAGTTGGACGAGATAAAAAAGGAAGAGGACGAACTCTACGCGAACCGCTCGAAGCTGTTCGACGAGCGGACCGCGCTGCAGGAGCAAATCGACGCCCTCCTCCGAGAGCGGCGTGAATCTTCCGCGCAATTCCGCGAGGCCAACGACCGGTTCTATACAAAGCTCAACGAGGACCGGGCGCGGCGTGCGGAGCGCGCGCGCGCGCAGAGGGAGGCCGAGGAGGAGGAGAAACGAAAGGCTCGCGCGCTTCAGCTGCGGGAAGAGGCGTCTCAGCCCGCGTTCCAGGTGCAGATCGAGGACTGCCAAACGCTGATCGATCACTTTTCCGGAAAGCCGACCACCGCGGTCGTATCGACCGCCAAGCTGGCCGAGTCCACCGAACCGAAGCTTGAAATTCGGCAGGTGGAAGCGGCGCCCGACAACTTCGTGCCACGCAAGAAAAAAGGGGAAGACGAAGAGGCGTATTTCGTCGGCGGTGGTAAGGGCAAGGGCAAGGGCAAGAAAGGAGGTCCAAAGGCTGACGGCGCTTCCAACACCGAGGCGACGCCGCCGCCTTCTTCATCTTCCAATGTCAGCGTCCCCTTCGCCACCCTGTCGGCCCTCCTCTCGTTGTCCATCCCCCCACCGTCTTCTCAAGCCGACGTGCCTCGCGTTGTTGAGGATTTAAAGACTAAAAAGGCATGGTTCGAGGCGAACCAGGCTCGTGAGACTTCCGAGGCCATTGCGAAGGCCGAAGCAGAGATCGAGCGTCTTACGAAAGGTAAAAAAGGGGACTCCCTCGACAAGCTGCCTAACGACGATCCTGTCGGGGCACACCCGGAAGTGCCCCTCACAACCGAAATTACCGATGAACAGCCGTCGGATGTTGTACCAGGGGAGGCGGAGGGTGTGCAGGAGACTGAGGCGTCATGATGCGGCTTTTGGAATACGCGCACCATTCGTACCTTATCTACTGTGGTGACGATAGCTAGTGGGTTGGCATCGTCTCTTAATCCTGGTATTGAGCGACCAAACCCACACGATGAACAATTAGTGTCTTATTCCTTGGGCGAAATCTTACATCGATACTCAAGTATAAGAGAGAAAGACAAGGTGGTGAATTTGTGGATACAGAGCACGGCGACTGGGGATATAAATACTAAACAAAGATGAAAATAGCAAATACGAACGGCAGTACTATGACCCAGCAAACCAGGCTCAGTGGGTACGGCATTATTGTAGGCAAATACCAACAAGAGTCTATGGCAGTAGAAACGTGAACCCGAACCGTTTCACATACGAGCGAGATCAGAGATGCAGCTCAGCCTTCCGTTTTTACGATCTCACCCTCTGATCCGTGTTCCCCGCTTGTAGGGCCGCCCGCACCAATACCTAGGTCTTGCGGCGTAAAGGTGACGTCGAAATTGTTTCCGGAATAATCCGGGAATGACAAGCCTCCTGGATGAACGCTTCCCAGAGCATCGTCTTGCGCCCCCGGGGTATCCATGAAGGAAGGCATATAGTTGTCAGGAGCGAAACCAGTCGAGGATGGGTCGAGTGGACCGGAGGGGTATGGCTCTTGCTGGAGCGCGGCAAGCATACTCGAGGTTGTGGGAGTGTGGCTCATAAGGTGAGGTGGTTGGTTGCTGCCGAAAGAGTCCTGCCCAATCATCGGAGAGAACGTTATGAAGTGCTGTTGCATGACAGGCTCGACAGATGCAGCGACAGATGTGGTTGAGAGCGCAACATTCCGCAAAACGTTCAATGCGATCCAATCGCTGTGTGGGCATGCTCCATTAGTCTCGAATCTTCGATATGACCCTGAATACATACTCCAGGAATAATTTTAGAATTTGGTACGCGCCGAAGGTCGGATCGCTGCGGATCGTCTGCAAAATTTATTGTCAGCAGAAAATAAATCGATAGACGCAAAAGTAGCGCACGAGATCTCTCATGACCTGGCTCGTCACATATCCCCATCTGATGAGGACACTTCGCGAGCTCATCGTGCCCCTCTCTTCTGTGCCCGAGCCTGGGCCCATGAGCCGTTCACAGCACTTGTCTGCCCACGCCATTACGTCTCGCACAGGCTCTGTGCTCTTAGCCAGGCCATCCATCAAACCGCGAAATTCGACTTCCAATAGTTGGATGAGGTCTTCGTGGCGACAATTGCAGACAAGTGCCGACTGATTTCGAACAGATTCGAAATCGATCTTTTCCCAAGAACGACGCATTTCCGCAAGCTGCTTTTGGTTAGTAAGGACGGTATTCAGAGCCTGAGTGACTTGGTAGATATCGAGGAATCGCACTTCGGGGGAGAGGGGGTTAGCGTTAGTCAAAGCAAAAACTAGCTATGATGCACAACTTACAGACAAGGTGACCAAATCGCGCACCCAACTCGACTTTGGGCTCCACGAAGGTATTTCCATAACCCTCAAGAGACACGAGTAGAATCTTCTCCATCTTATCTGCTAGTTGGCGCAGACTCGCCAACGATGTCGCTGGAATTGACGAGAGAAGCTGCGAGCGCAATTGTTCCAGAATTTCCTAAATTCCTTTGTCAGTACGCGGCTCAGCAGAATGAACCCGACATTTGCGTACATCATAAACAATGGCGTCGCCCTTCGCCATCAGCCCAGCAATCGCTGGAGCATGAGCCACTTCCCGATGATTGCCACTCAAATTCGTCCAGAACGATCGAATGTGCATCTCGAACTGGTCGAAGCGGAAGAAACGGACACTGTCCAGCAATGCATCCAAGTGGTCCACGAACCACCCCCACAATTCACGAGCGGCAACGCTGTGCGCCGTTGTGGAGGAATTGGGACCAAGAGCCTCTTCGATGGAAGGGAAGTGAGGTATCTGACGAACAGAAGAAGATTGTTGGGCAGATAGATAAGACCCGGACGCAACAGTCGATGGGGCCTGAGACTGTATGGTCACCACCCCGTCTTGGCCGACGTGTCGCCTTATCGGGGCCTGTGGGGGGAAAGAACCGGCTCTGGGAGCTGCCTGCGCTTGCGCAAGGATGGTAGTAGCTGTGGGTGTCTTCTCCACGAGGTCCTCTGAATAGAGGATTGGGCTCTTGACACCGTTGTTTAGAGTAAGGGAATTCCTTTTAGACACATTACCAGAGCTTGCACCCTCCGAATCATCCTCTTCGTCTTCGTCAGAACGTTCCTCTCCCCGCAACGATGCCTCGGCTTGCTCGCTTGCAAGGCGAGCAGCGTTAACTGACTGCTGTGCAGCGGTATTGTTCGACTTCCTGATGTAATCTTGCAGCCACTCAGCTTCGGCAGACGTTGCCGGGCGAATCCCACAATCTTCGTAACCAACAAGGCGTTATGACAAGAAATCAACACAGCTGATGGGAACGTACAATGGTATTTGCTATTCCCTCGCACACCTAGACGCCGCGTTTTGATCGTGGGAAAACACAGTCTGATGGCCTTGCCGAGAGTGGCGGTGTTGATGTGAGGAATCCCATACTGATCGCACACCCTTCTGTAAGAGAAATAAAGCCCTTGACGTGGAACATTGCCATCAGGGTAGGGTGCATAGTTAGCTGTCAACCTGTAACGAGGTTCGACTACATCATTACACGACGAGTCGGATTTGTGGAGCCACTTACCATGCTTGGACAAAGATCTGTTTCGCACGGTCTGATGCACTGGTAGTTGTAGCGGCACGAACGTTAGCGGCGAGTTTCTCCAGGGTATGATCGGGGCTGAGCGTCATGCGGCCAAATGCGCCCGTGGCATGAACTGCGTCTTGGTTTGATATGATAGCCCCCCCCGTAAACATGGAGGGGTAGTCTGCAGGAGAACTGGCGAGGAACATGGAGGGGTCTTCTGTCTCGCTGGAGGAAGAGTGGACACTGTCTGCATCCCGGGGATAGGGTGAGGCAGCTGCCCTGGCCCGGATATGAGAGGCGCGTATGTGGTTCTTCAGGGCGGGATTAGTAAGGTTGTGGTTGGGTGGCGAGTCAGCGGGAGAAATGAGATCGGTTGAAGGGAGGGAATATGCAGAGGAGTGAGAGGCGTTGCGTGCGTGTGGATCAGGGTTCGGTCGATGTTGATAGGAAGAGCGAAAGAGGTCCTCGGCAGAAAGCGGTCCTAAATTCGAGCGCAAAACCCCGCCCTGGGAAGACTGGGGCCTGGAATTAGGTGAAGACGAAACCGAGTTGGAACGGGAATGGTTGTGGTGGATAGGCATAAAATCGAGATTTGAGGCCATTGTATGGAAATTGACCACGGCGGCCATGCAAATTAGTTGGGGGAGTACGCAAGAGAGAGAGAAAAATATGGGGGGAAGCCAGTCGGTGTAGATCGAATAATCGACAGACGAGTAAAAGACAGTGAAGCCGCTCGTTGTATATGATGGGGTCTAAGTTGCGGACCAGCCGGAAAAGTATGGAATAAGAGGATGGGATGGGAGGGCTGAGGGGGGGAAGGAGAGGCTACAGGCAGACAGGATGAGAAAATAAAGGAAAAGAGAAGAGAAAGTGACAGACACAGCACAGCGCCTGGTGTGGGGAGATATATTGGAGAAAGCGTCCCCGGCAAACGGCAGACGGGACAAGTGGAGAGAGATAGTACTAGAGTAAGTAAGAGAGGAAACGCAATTTGTCCCGGCGAGGCTCGTCGGGCGTTGGTGGTCAAGGCAACCCGGCTCTCGGGCCTCCAGATCTTTTCTCACATCATTACATGTTTATCCAAATTGCCATCATGGGCCCTCCCCCATGTACATATATTGTTTGAACCGCTTCCGCAATCTCGCCCTCGTAGGGTCGCCCAATCGGCGTGCCAGTCCCACCCACGATGGGATCGTCAAGTCCTCCATCCGATATGGCGCAAATTTCGACGACGTCACGTTCCCTTCCCGTAGACCCTTCGGGAGCTGCTGCAGTGGTACCGGGTATTCGAACTCTGCTGCCTCCTCCGTATCTCCAGGATGGAGCGCATCGAGACTGTAAGTCAGGTATTCCAGTTTGAACTTTGGCTTGTCCGTCTTGTTCGCCACCCGCTCTTCTGGCAGATAATACTAACGCCCTCATTCGCATCAATGGTCCTTCGCCAGCCTCGCCATCAACGTACCTGTGCATATCCCAGGGGTGACCACAGTGTGTTGACCCGACTAGGCGCGTCAGGGTCAGAGTACCATGGCTCATTCAATCTGCATCGCCAAGAGTCCTGGTACTTCTTCTTCTTACACAACTCCTCTTTGTTTCCCTTCCCGCGTCGGTGTCCGTGCTTCCGCTTAGATGACTTCTTTTTCTTTTTCTTCTTCGAATTTGTTTCGCTTTGAGCGTGCGTGATGTTGTAGGTGTAAATGCGAAACGATGGAAGGTATGGGTTTGGGACCACTGAAGGTACAACGTTCACAACGCCGTAGTTGTCATAGTCCGTTTTTCCCTTCTTGGGGAGGTCACCGAAATCATTAATGAGAGTGTCAAACAACCCATCATGTCCCTCTGAGACGACTCTGTCGGCCGGTGTCAAATCCGATTCCGGTGGAAACTGTAAGTCCTCGGCTTCCAACAGAAAGAACTGTCAACCCGAAATCAACCGGCGACCGCATGGAGCGAGGAGATAAACGCATACATAGTCGTTATTCATGTGCTATACAGATCGGGTTTGTCAGCAATCGTCTATGATATTACACAGTTCGCTTACCCCATACAGGTGGCCAAGAATGGTGTCTTGGAACCGAAGGGACAGTTCCACATAACGGACATACTTTCAAGGGGAAAGAATATAAAATAGGGCGCAGTACAAGGTTGTCAAGGGGACTGACGCATTCTGGGAAATAATTGCCTGGAGACGGTGGTACGTGGCCACTGAGCCAAACCTGAGAAAGTTTGTTATCGAGGCCAGTCCCAGAACATGTGGTGGCTTTTTAGGCACCTGCACCCCCCGCTTTCGGAACATTTTCAACTGAACTTCGAGCCAGTCAAACTGAAGGTTCCCTGGGTCATCCGGTTCGCGGTGTTCACATCCCCCGACGGCTATTTGGCAGACGTGATGAGGAGAGTATGAGCGATAAACAGCGATAAGCCCCTACCTTTGTTAGAGTCGTAGAAATACAGGGTATTCAGACTAATGACCGCAACCTCATCCGGGATGACCTCGACAGAATAGTACGCTCCTCGGCGAAACACCTGATAGGACGAAAAGGGAATAAAGGCGCCCCATATCCTTGGCGAAAAGACATGAATGAGCAAAATGCACATGCGAACAATAACATGTCCCTACGAGGAAAAGCGGCTGATTATGTCGTTAGGGCCTAAAAGTATTGTATTAGTATTAGAAGCCAGGGAACCAGAGGTATCTAGCCTTCAGGAAGGATGTTCTGCGAAAATTATGACGTCAGGAGGGTTATCTCATCAACCATGAGGAGAATGTAGCTACATGCGCTGGATAAGACTGAATAGTCAGTATCGGCGGACAGTCGTAATGGGGTGGAAATACATACGCCATATGTCATTATTGCCTAAGCAGGAACATTCGCAAGTCAAGCACTCCCCAGATGGATGTTGGGAAATTCGCCTACCTAGGCTGGGTACAACAGGAACACCCTTCTTGAGAAAGATTTTCTCCATCTCCGTCGCTATCACACCATTAGAGTCATAAATCTCTTTCAACGTCCGCGGGATTTTGCGGTCATTATCATGACTAGAAGATAACCTTTGAGGAGAGCTCGGGGTTTTGCTGAGACAAACGCTTACCGGGCATTATCACCGGTCCCTAGCAGCAAAATGATATCAGGATCCGCTTCTAGCAAGGAAGGTTTGGAGCAGACGTACATACTACGAAGTCGATCTCTGAGGCCCAATTCCTGTCTAGGAAGTTGAGAGTTAAGTTCGTCAGTCGCAAGGGCGAGTCGCATTCGCTAGAACTAGCTTAATTAGTGTGAAGGCGGGCGGAGCACTCGACACACCTGAATGGTGTTCCATAATACCCAGAGCGCTGTTTCTCCTTCCGAGGTTTGTTTCTGTGGCACGCGGAAGACTCTGATGCACCGTCAATGTAGTATGGATCAGGGTGCATATCCGTGATATGAAGAAAGCGGCCATGGAGCTTGGACCGTAATGGCTGGACTAATTACGACTCAAAAATGAGCTTGAAATACTAAACAAGGGGGACCATACTAGAAAAAGGCTCTTGGATGGGGCGAGGAATAGCCTGCGCCAGCCAGGACGAATAGGCGATGAGGATGGTCAATGAGAGCATGCTGAAAGCGGCATTCCAGGCTGTGCAGTTCCGTGATGAGCGCCATTATGTAGCAAACAAGATGGTTATAGGGTTATAGACCGGGTTAGATGCAGAGACCCCGGGAACCGTGACATGGGTTATCAATACGGAGATAACCGATAATCGATTCGGGGGAGATGTGGCAGTGATATGACTTATCGAAAAACGTGCGAAACCGGTGATCGCGACTTGACTCACTTTTTCTTCTTCGCTCACGTTCGTCACTTATTCGCGCCCCTCTGTGCCCCCCATCATAGACGCACATCAAGTTTTTATGATAGTTGTTAGCCGGTTGCCCCTATTTTGACTCGTCAGCTTGCATCACTCACTCGTTTCGTCTTATCATACCAAGCCTATCCGACGCCTATATATAAGTCCAACTCTCAGATCCCTCCCCGTGTACCAATCCCAGCCCTGCCCTTATCCTTGCCCTTCCCCAATGGACCGCTTTCTCGCCCCTCATTCCCCCGAAGCACAAGCACATTCCCTTGTTACGTCCGTCTAACCATCCTTATATAGTGCTACACCGGTGACTGATCTTATCCCGAAACCCAGAGAAACTTCCCTGTCATGGGATATGGAACACCCATCCCTCAATGAAACCCTCATCGCTGGCTGCGCATCCTACCAAGCGCTGAACCGCTATCTGACCGGTGCAGACCTGGTTTTCCACCCTCGCACCAGAAAAGAACTCGAAAACATCTTGTGAGTCATATCATACACTATGTGATAATCTCTATTCACACGTACATTGAAGGCGCCGCTATTCTTATGACGCCATTCATAACATCGTCGCGAGAGCACGGAGTTCACTCGCCCCCGGTGGCTACAGTCGAGTACGTCTTATACCTGCACATCTGCGGCGGCATCTAAACCCGTCCTTCAGGTGTGCCACATCGCAGAGAGCTCTCTGCACAACGTCCTTGATTCAGATGACAATGTGGCCGTGCTGTTATCGCTGCACGCCTCCAGCGGAGACCGCGCTGTCCCTCAGGCCGAGCGTTCGTCTCCCCGCCACATTAGAATTTGATCGTGGTTTCCTTTTATTCCTGTCGCCATTGCCATGGCCATAATCCCCTTTCTTGTAATCGTACCGCCTCGTCTCGTGCCATCGCAGTCACTATCATTTACACCACCTGATCAAGTGTACCCTAGCTCATGCATGCGTGTAGATAGGGCCTTCGTGCCTCCTCATTGTGATATTCAGTAATGTTATTTCCCATGTGTTTGTACGCTTGGACTTTCGCATTTACATGTCACAGCATATGACGACGACGGAGGCGTGGTCCTCGCATATATGAGAAAGCTATTGAAGGGAAGATACATGGCAGACAGGGCAACTCGGGGCGTACTAACTTACAGAGTCGATGATGCAGAATGGTGGGGACGATGGGGGTAGATTTTTAGGGAAGCAGCAACTCATCCCCCCAGTAGGAACCGGGCCCTCGATTCGCAGTGCGGCACCCACCGCGAATCCGGGGGCTGTTCCGGCGAAACCTTGGATGGTGGATATGCCATAAACCCCTTGGGTTGCGATTTGCGGTGGGAGTCTGTACTGTATTGTGGGAATAAAGTAGGGGGTTGCGTAAACCCCGGCCGCTCGGGCCCACCGTATTATATTCCACCCAACCTAATGATCGCATGTAGTGGTGTAAGAAGGCTTACACAACATGCGACCGGCCGGGATATACAGATCTGTTTTTCTCAAAAAAGAAATGTTAAGGTGGGTGGGATGCGTCACTGTAGGACCTTCAAATAGGGAACCTTTCCCCTTTCTTTTCACCCCTTTCTTTGTTCCTGAGGTGTTCTGCAAGGGCCAGTTGAATCGGCACATTGCTTAATACGCCATATGTCACATCACCTTACTGCAGTGACTTGATTCCCAACCTCCAGAAGGTCCAGACAGAAGTGTGTGAGTACTGAAGGGCGAAGCAAAGCATAATGATTAAAGAGGGAACACCATGCAGTTTATGGCAGCAATTTCCCTAACGATAGTGAGAGCATGGCTTTTGAAATATGTGGCAAAGTCATTGACAATGCCATCGGCTTTGTCGAAAGGTTGGGGACATGACTGGAATTATGGCGAGGTGGTGCGCACGCTGCCGAGCCGAGCCGCCGGAGTCGGCCGGACATCTCGGAATGGAAACATTCAGTCGGCCCGGATAAAAGTTCCGCGCATTTGCTTCCCGTTGGGCACGCCTTCACGTCCACGTGTGGATGGGCTTGCACAATTTTCAACCCTTAAAGCCGTGAGGCCATCTGCAAGCCACACACCCTCCTCGTGTGTTCTGTCCACTCCTTCGACCTGTGCACATTCCACATTCTACGATTAGACACGACCACACACCCTCGCCTCACGACAACAACGCTTTCTTCGATCTAACTCACTCTCCCTTCTTATTTCAAGATGCGCTCTTCATCTCGTCCAGCCCACAGACGTCCTTCTCACTCCCATCGCGCACCATCTCGTCCCCGTCGTCGTTTTGCTTTTTTGAGAGCGCCGAGCGCAATGTTTTCAACTTTCAACATTATTCGTGCCTCTATTTATTGTACGTCCGTCCGCCTTCCGAGTGCCGCGGGTTTTAACTGTCCGTCACAGCCCTTGTATTCCTATGGAGCATCATTTGCTTGGCTATAGCAGCACACTTTCAGAGCGTGCTCAGTGCTTCCGATCTCAGTAAGTTTTCCACGGATCCCCGGAGCCTGGCGACGCGTATCTAACACCTGTGGCAGCTCGTTTTGTACCGTTCGCAATATTTGTATCTTCGGCAACCCTTGCCATCATTCTGGTGCTGTGCGTAGTCTCTCTCACACAGCGTCTCGCCGAATTATTGAAACATCATGTTTAGATCCGCGTTTAGCGTGAGAAGCAACATGAATCCTGTGTCGACTAGGATTGAGCTTGGCTGCCTGGGCCTAATGGGCACGTTTTGGATTGGTGCGCCTTCTTAACATCCAACTATTTACCCAGCTTACACAGATTTAGCACTTGGCGCGTTTTTGGCATCTTCCGATTCGGAAACGGCAAGCGTGGAGTGCTATGTCTCCGCGACTAACTTGACGCCTATCGATGATGGCTGTGAGTCCTTCGCTCCAGACTTTTCGAGACTCCATGCTTAGACGTGCATAGTTTCGACGGAAACATACCAAGCGCAGTACCGGGTTCTGGAAGCATTTTCATTGTTTAATGCTATTCTTAGTTCGTCTTCTTCATTATCCGATCGAGTTCCAGTTTGAGCTAACTTGATGTACAATCACAGTTTGGGGATTCCTCTTGCTGCTGTTCGGTCTGGCACTCAAACACCACGCGAATGGTCACAAGGACATCTGGCTTTCACCGGTCACTACCTTCGACTGGTTCGGTCGCGGCTCCTCCAAGAAAGCTGGCAAATTACCAGCACCTGTGACAGCGCGTCGTTCTCGTTCCCAGTCCAAACCGTCGGCGGCTGCGGCGCCTAAACGCCAGGTCAGCGAGAAGCACACGCGTATGCCACGTCCCTCTCAGGGCCGACAGCCCCAGATGGCCTACATTTCCGAACAGCGACCCGCACGCACGCGCAGCACTGACCGCTATAAGCCCGATTATTACCGGCGTGATGTCTCACCCAGGAGGTAAAAAAGAAAAAAGAAAACAAAGACGTATGTCGATTTTTACGCGTAGAGTGTCACAGCGTTGTACTATTGCATCCTAGTCTATGTTGATTTGTACATTTTATCCACGATAACACGGTCATGTTATATTTTTTGCGGTATGAAATCACGTGACCGTGATGTTGAAAAGTTGAGGTGATGATCAAAGAGAATCGTAAAACTGGATGGCCGCTTCGTGTCTAACCGCGGGCGATGCTTTTAGCGACGTGTTGGCAGCACCTCCTCCATCTGCTATCTGCTGTACTTCCCTCTCCTGCTTCCTCGTGACAACACCTAGTTAACATCCTCGAAATGACTGTCTTGTTCAGGAACCTACGAATTATCGGCTACGGTAAGCACAAATACTCAACCACATCACGAGCTCAGGAGAGGTGACTGCGTCGAACACGTTGTTTTTTAGTCTCCGTACTTCTATTGGCCGGCGGCGTGCTTGGGATCGCAAGTTATCTTGCCAGCCAATTCCTGCCCCATATACGATGTCCGTTGCTCAGTGATCGCCTCTGCGTGTGTCAAGCGGACTGACGGTTCCTTAGATTCATTTACTACGTATTCCCTCGTAGCGCCCTCATTCACCATCGCTGTTCTTGCCGTATTGTAAGTGCCGAGGGGCTGCGAAGTCTCTGTTGCTTCACCCGCTGACCGCGCGTGCCGTCAGATTCTTCTCGTCACGACCTTGGATAGATGCTCTTTTCCTTCTCATCATGGATATATCATGGCTTGGCAAGTTGCTTTTGCGACTATGTCCCTGATTGTGCTGATCCCTTGAAAGCTTTGGCAGCCTGGGCAAGGTTAGTATCTGGCATTCCCGTCATGATATGGAAGTCTGACTGGGGAACGTTAGGGATGTTAATGGTCCAGCGGACTGCTACGCACTTGCATCGTCTAGGACGCAGACGGTCCATGGCACCAGTGCGTAGTATCTCCATCTTGTGATCTTCCTGGATGCTCAGCAGTGTTCTTCAGTTTCCTCAAAGACATTTTGTTACCTTTCGAAGATTTTGGAGGGCCTTTCATGGGCTATTTTTATCCTGCGTCTGTCATGTCCTTCTCTTTGCCTCATTTGCGCTGACAGGAGGCATAGTGATGTTTTTCCTGGTGCTTCTGATTACGTTGGCCAACAGGTCCCAGGTCCTGGGGTGGCCGCATATTTGGCGCGAGGACATTGACGAGCTACCCTGGTTTGGACAGTATCCTGGGTACCCCGGGTTCTCCCCATATACGCAATATTTGGGCCCTCAACCTAGTGTGGTGTACTCTACACGGAGTACGCCTGCGTCTACACCCCACGTGGGACTTAGTCAGAACCTAGGAGATGGAGGTGTCATTCAACACCAACCCGGGCACTCCATTATCATCTGGCCCGGTGTCAACGGGGACCCGCCTCGGATCGAACAAAGGCCAGGCATTGTCACGCCCAGCACATTGTGACGAGTCTTCTCTGGCACACTCTCGCTCCACGCACGTGGGTTTCCACTGTAATGAACAATCACTTACCGTAGAACACGTTTCTTACGTCTTGAATGATCACGGCGCCATCATGCGCAAGTCGCGTGCCGGCCTCATGTATATAGGAGCCTTCTTAGATAAAGTCTGCACCTCAGCTAAGCGACCCTTGTATAAACAACCTCTTGCGCCCATTGTCCAGGGTAAAACGCCCTTGTCCAAGTAGTCCAAGCCCCTACATACGATGTCTCTGTTTACAGGTAATCTCCGCCGATCAGTAGGAGCTGGTGAGTCATTCACTATCCCGACTGAGCGAAGCGAATGACTCGTCCGACTGATCCTTCCTGCTGCTGTCAGGATTGGTATCATTCTTCACGGGAACTCTCCTCATGTGGACGCTCCCTTCAAACCTTCGTACGTGAACCGCCGGCTGGATTCAGTTGCCAGTACGACACGTGACCAATGGTCTTCCCCGCCTCAGACGCATTTGCACTAGCTCAAACCTCGGTTGCGATTCTGGCGATTGGTTCCTTGATGATCTTGTAAGATACGGGTCCATCGTTTCCGAACGCTGACTTTGCTGACGTTGCTACACTTGGCTAGCGTCGTCACTCACCACCGCCGGAACGGACAAGTTCTCACACAAGATCAGGAAGAGATGATCCTGATAGGTGCTTTCGGTCTCTTTTGGTTTGGTAAGTCCAGGTCTGTCTCGGCGTTCGGTTTGGGGAAGGGAGGGGAACGCCAATTCCGAGGAATGAGACTTCGAGAGTCTAACAGTGATGCCACCATCGGTGGCCTTTGTTTCAGCTTTCCTTGTTGCGTGCCGCGCAATTTGGCAACGGCGTAGTGCCGAGGGCGAACTCGGGATGAGTGGTTTACCGGCGCCGAGACGTCAGGCAGGCTTCACGGGAAGCGCCAGAGGTGGATACAAAACGTGGCCTTGTTCGCGTTACGACGTGGATTGTGTCGTGGAGGAATGGTCGTACTACTGAAGCCGCCGATCGATTACGTTTTTGTCAAAAATTAAATTATTTTGGCATTTTACATTTACCATTTGCTATAAATAAAATATTTAAATACAGTCGGACCCCGGTCACCGGTCGCCGGAAAAAATGCGTGGACAGTCGTTGTCGTGCTTGCAAGCCTGCGCCCCTTCCCTTTCACCGTCATTGACTTGTTTCCTGGAATCACTCGTCGATAGGTAGCCTGATACAAGATGATATGTCTCTTTATCTCTTCTCGTTGTCCCGCTGTCTATCTGACGCCGCCACGCTCTTCACAGCACTCCAAGAGACGCATCGAGGACAGATGTGATGAAGTTGTGCGCGTTTCTGGAATGGCACTCCCGAGTACCCTAGCTGACCATATCTGCTGTTAGATTAATGTCAGATTTATGAAGTCACGTTGGGTGAACGATAGCATGCAGGAGTTCTATGTCTGGTTCTATGGTCCAAACTGAAAGTGCGCAGTCTCTTGGCACCCGCGCTATGTCTACCACGCACTCACAAACGTGGGCCTATCTATCACAGCCCCGTTCTCTGGTGGGATTTGGAAGATTCACGTAGAACTTCCCGACCAGTACCCATTCAAGTCTCCTAGTATCGG
>JAKELH010000945.1:0-19915 GCA_021525015.1 Lactarius pseudohatsudake
ACCATCGGAGACGGTAGTTCCGAGGAATACCTGGACTCGACCAGGAGAAATGAGGGCTAGAGCGACCAGACTTCCTTGTTGCAAACGCTTAGATTGTTCCCAATATTCAGCTCTCGTTGTCCCATTTTGGTCCTGAGGAGCGCCAGGAGGTGAATCAAGCACAAGGCCAACGGTGAAGTTACGGCGTTCGGCCCTCAAAGGTGCGAAACAGGCACCGGTGTACAGCTGAAAGTATACCGAATTAAGGCCAGAGGTCTTATAAGCGCCGCCTTTAGACCAGAGCAACTTTTCCAGGAGCGTCGGTGGCCTCCGAGTCTTGGGACCAGCCCCCGGCGCCGATATAACCTCGAGGTCACTCCTGATTTCCCCAACTGATTGCCGAATAGAAGACCTTCGAGGCAACATAATCAGCATAAAGCGATGACGGACAAAAATACGGAAACGGCTGCGCACATCAGCTCTTCCCTCAATAATCGGAACTGTACGTCGAGATGCCGCTCCATCGAATTTCGGGCAAATGGTGTGGCGCCGAAGGAAGGAAGACCGGGAGATAGGTGGTAGGGGACATAGAAGTTCTTCGTTCGTTGGCGCAATGCGGATATTGCGAATGTCAGTGGAATCATTATCATGGCGAGGCTTTCCTCCGCCTCGCAAAGTACCGGGGGGGTCATAAAATTGTTCCAGTCGGGATGTAAGCGCTTCAACCCTCTGACCGGCTGTGAGTCTTCCGAGCGGGACGTGTCTCCGCAACTTCTCCGCGTCTCCGTATTCTCTACCCACGATTTGACTAAGTCGACTAATATCCTTCTCAAGTTCTTCCAACGTTAGGTTCCGGGTTTGCGGGCTTGACGAGGTGATGGGGTCCCGAAACGTTGGGGGCGATGCCCTTACAGCTGCAGTCCAAATGTTGAACCACGAAAAGATATCTTCGACCAAATCACGTAATTCGGGATGATTCTTTATAGCGCTTTTGACACGCGCGAAATACCTGTCCAGAGCATGTGAGCGCAGCACTAGAATAGAAACAGGATGTCCTTACTGCGATAGAACAGCTGAAAGCGTCCCGAAGACCTCCACGCCACTCAGCGTGTTTTGCCGCGACATAGGCAAGCGTGGCGAGCGATCTATCCAGGTCCGGGCCTCTATCATCTCGCGCATACATTTCCGCGTAGTCGAATGAAAGACGTCATAGTTTCGGTCGAGAAGAGCATATATCGCGCTGAAATAGCTCATTAGGATCGAGTGTATGGTGTGAATAAACGACGTGATTTACTTTGTATTTGAATGCATCGTTGACTTCAGTACTAGGTCCGATGACAAAAACTATGGCGTAACGACAAGAATATTGTCAAGACAGGATTAGAACTTCCCTTTTTACCCTGAGACAAACCTTGATAATGGGGAAATACCCTTTCTGGTATGATAGGTTTGACGATCCAGCGGCGGCATTGACAACGACCGGCGAAAATCTCAACACGTCGCCGATGCGAAGCAACGCGTTGCCCTATACACGATGTTACCGCCGAAACTATGGATGCCTGAAAAGAATTGGGCGTACGTGAACAATTGTGTCAAGGAAAGCCTATCGCAAGAGTGTATGAGATGGGTCACTTCAATGCGCCATAGCGAATCGACTAACCTGAGCCTGATTGGAGTCCTATGATGTGTGAGCGATCGCAGAGTCTGATTAGAGTCACCCTTACCCATGCTTTGTTTCGAGAATTGACACTTGCAAAGATCCGAGAAAATCCCTCGACATTGTTCGCATCTCGGAACACGAAGTCGTCGGCGAGGTACGGCTTGAGGTGGTTATGTGCTTCATTCGGACGGAGTGTGTGTCGCGAGTCCATGACCGAGTTGTTGTTCATGGCTAATCCTTCCCGGGAGAAGAAGTCTGGCGATTGATCTTCGGTCTCGGTGGCGTATACCAAGGAAGTCTCCGACACCTGGGGTTTGACTTCGTGCTTGAAGGTGCAGTCGAACGAGCGGTCGCAAGCACCAGCCGACCAATACATAGAGCAGACTCCTTTGGCGGGTCCAGTCCGGTTGATAGGTGGGGCACCACCACGGCCACCGCCATTGGCGCCTCCCCGACCTCCTCGACCGCCACGATTCCCACGGGCTTGAGGGCCTCCGCCTCCACGTTTGTAGTAGCGACCACGATTTGCTGACATTTGAAAGAGTAAAGTGTTCAGAACAAATTGTGAGATGCGTTGGGAGACGAACGGGTAAGTTGGGAGTAGTTATAGGAGTCAAGTAACAAGCAGAGCGCCTGTGTGACGAGCGACCCACACGCGGCTTCGACGCGATGCTATTTTGATGTTATCTCGGATTCACCATTGGCCCACTACACGCGGCAAGCCGCAAATGTCGCCCGTTTCGATAGAGCGGCAGAGAACCCTAATACATTCCACAAGAAATAGCGTTCTTGGTTACGGGATTCCAGGGAGAATGGTTCGAGGAATAGTTGCACGCACGCACCCAACACTGCGGCCAGAATATGGTCTTCCAAAAGGCTATCCATTCTTGATTACTTGACGTAGACGCCGAACAAAAGAACCCTCATGACCTTTGAGTTATTGTTCTGGAACGGTGGCAGAACGGAAGGAGTGTAGGTGGGGCGAGGCTAGCGGGAGACATTCCAATGTGTCGATAAAAACGGCGCTCATCGCAATATCACCGGTAAGAGATACCTTCTGTACACCGCTGCGTAATACACCCCCCAGAGTCACATTCCAAAACTCGTGACTGATGACCGTCCGCAAACTCAAGCACTTGAAGACGGAGTGTTGTCTTTGGGGTTGCCATAGGATCCGGGTAAGCCCTCGCTCCCGAAGCACATGTCGAAGACATATGCTGTATCTCATGGTCTGCGCAGTCGCCATGAAAATGCGTAGCCCTGACCATTCGTTAAGGGGCAGGAAGCAGTAGATAACGCAGGGTCATCAGCAGTGTTCTTGGCAACTGAGCGTTGCCTGGCAAGTCGAACACTAACCGTGATTAAGCATGATGATTATTGGACAAACCTCGACATACTCTGATTATTGTTGTCCCCGAGCACAAGGACTATGATTATTGTCTCAGTGACACCTCCGCAGCAGCACGAATGAGTTGACTTAATTTCGCACTTTCTTGTTAGGCTCGTGACCAGCCTGTATATACTCTAGTCACGTCGCCAAGCCGTCACCAGCGCATTTCCCGAAATATACGTGCCCCCAAGCGTTCTGATTACTCATAGTGTCCTTAGTGCGCTTTGGATGTTTCGCACATTTCGTATGTTATGCATGTTTCGAACACTTTCCGCTTTCGGTCGTTTTCCGCTTTCGGTCGTCGGCGTCCTCAGTGACTCCTCACACAATTCCGACTCGCCCCCTCGCGTTCCCCAGCGTGCCGCACCCTCGCGCGGCCTTAGTGACTCGAGCTTGACATGTTTCCGACCACGATGCCCCCCTCTGCAGAGTTTCGTGTCGCGCGGAAGCGTGCGTGACCGCTTGCGACCACCCAGACCAGCAGGGCTCCATGCAGCCCAATGTTCCTATTCCCGACCTCGCCGCACCTGCGTGCGGCCTTAGAAACTCAAGGTAAACGCGTCGTCGACCAAGGTAGCCCCCTCTGCAAAGTTTCGCGTTGCGCGGAAGCGTGCACGATTGTTTGCGATCGCCTGCGACCACCCGACCCAGCAGGGCTCACCCACTGTTCCCTTTCCCGACCGCGCAGCACTCGCGCGCAGCCTTAGCTATTCGATACAGACGCGACCGCACCCGCTACGGGCCCACCTACGACACCTCGCACCACGCGGAGGCATGCGCGCTCACTTGCGCCGCTTCACGCCCCCAAAATCCTGTGCGCCTCAGACACATTCCTAGCAATCATTTAGGTATGTTTTAACTTTTAACTCTTTCCAGTCTATTGACTGTTTCGGACGTTTCGGACGTTTCGACCCTTCAGGTTGCTTAGCACACTTCGAACATTTCGGCCACCGTGCAGACCCCCTATCCGAAACGTTCACACACCATATACGGTGTACTTCACCCAGCGGTGGCGTCACCACGAATATATTTCACGCCCACGTACGGTGTGTCACGACGTTACCGGTCACGGGCACCCACATCACCCTGGTGATCACCACGACGCAGGGACATGAGGATCGATATACAGGCTGGTAAAACTGAGTTTGAATTCCTATAGCGTTGGTTTCCCACAGTTTTGGGGGCGATTCTGACCTGCCCTAAAGTAAGTTGGGCAGTAGATTCGTTTGCGTCACGCTTGATCAAGCAGGGCGTGTCGTTCTGTGGGCACATAACAAATATGTCCCTTCTCACTGTGGATTGACCGGACGAGGCTACATAAATGATGTTTATTGGGGTCCGGGCTGAGTACTGAGTACAGAACAAGCCAACATAGTACTCGCGCCTAGATGACCTCTCGACGGACTTGTCCCACCACCTGTGGCCCCTCTCGTGTTCAATCCCGATCGTGCAGTATTCACCCACTCGTGATGGCGAAGAACATCCCTACACGCGGGTCCCATCCAAACGTGCGGTCTGTTGCAAGTGCTGGGATATGGCAGTGCGCGACTAGCGGAGAGATCAGTAGCGCATGGACGAGCGACGCCACGCACGATTGCCTATACACACCGAGCTCTCCACATCAGCGTACATACAGCAGGCCACAAACAACACACCACCCGAGGCACTGGGGACATAACGAGTGTATGGTCTGAACGATCTGAACGACCGAACGTGACTCTGGATCCAGGTGAGAATTGTTTGCGCGTGTTCAATAGGTTATCTTTCAACTTTGTTGCGCAGTCGTAGAAATTATCTGCAGTGGGGATGAGAGATGGTGATGAGTCGTGGAGCAGTACAAGGATATCGCAACGCCATCTAGAATTGTTGATGATAATCACGGCTCCCCATGAAGGCGTCGCGGACAATGTCGAATTACAGTACTTTAGGGCAGGTCAGAATCGTGGGAAAACCAACGCTATAGGAATTAAAACTCAGATCTCCCGGTCTGGATATCGCAGGTTTACCTTCATGTCCCTGCGTCGCGGTGATCACCAGGGTGATCCTGGTGCCCGTGACTGGTAATGTCGTGACACACCGTACGTTGGCACAAAATATATTTGTGGTGACGCCACCGCTGGGTGGAGTACACCGTGTACGGCGTGTGGCCATTTTGGGTCCTTGGCCCTCAATCCGTCTTGCTGCACCCACCGAATCTGTCAATCAACTAGAAAGAGTCAAAACATCAATAAATTAGTACCCTGAACCATCCCTGATCTCTAGGGAACGCGTCTAAGTCGCACAGGATTGTTGGGGTGTGAAGCGGTGCAAGTGAGTGCGCAAGCCTCCGCAGGGTGCGAGGTGTCGTAGGTAGGTCCGTGGTGGTCGCAGTCACATCTGTGTCGAATGGCTAAGGGTGCGCGCAAGTGCAACGCGGTCTGGAAAGGGAACGGCGGGCTACACTGAGCCCTGCTGGGTCAGGTAGTCGCAGGTGATCGCAAACGGCCGTGCACACTTCCGCGGGACGCGAAACTTCGCAGAGCTGGCTAACCTGGTCAGCGACACAGTGTGTTTGAGTGGCTAAGGCCGCACGCAGGTGCGGCGAGGTCGGGAATAGGAACGGTGGGCTGCGTGGAGCTCTGCTGGTCAGGGTGGTCGGAAATGGTCGCGCACTGCTTCCGCGGGACACGAAAATTTGCAGAGGTAGCCGCCATGGCCGGCGACACGTCACCCTTGAGTCATTAAGGCCGCGCGAGGGTGCGGCACGCTGGGGAACACGAGGGGGCGAGTCGGAATTGTGTGAATGAAACTGCAAACGCCTACGACCGAAAGCGGAAAGCGTTCGAAACAAACAAAACATGCGAAACATACGAAACTGTGCGAAACATACTAAGGACACTATGAGTAATCAGAACGCTTGGGGGCACGTATATTTCCGGTAATGCGCTGGTGACGCCTCGGTGACGTGACCGCCCGTCACCAGCGGCGTCACCACGCCCTGGTGCGGACCGGACGTATACTCTATATACAGACGGTCACCGGTCTACTTTCTTGTTCTGATTACAGTACAATACGCGCGTCGTGTGCGTGATTTGTAAGCACCGTCACGCGGATTTCTCTGACAGTGCTAACCAACTCACGCCTTCTACGTCTATTTCATGGCATGCACTAAGACTAACCCTTCCGATCGTGATACAAAACATGTGGTGAATAGCCGGTACCTCTCAACACCTAGACTCGAGCGTCGCAGGTACTCTTCAGGCACCTCTTCCCCACCGCCAGGGGGAGTCCTGCGCCCCATGCTCGCGAGCTATGTGTTCGAACTCTAGCGCGCGCGTATTTGAATGGTGCTGTTGATGGTCGGAACCCCCAATAGGTGCCCCGCACTCAGTGCAGCGCGCCGATTCCATAGCACCTCCGCACTGTAAAGGTCCAGTCAGCTGTCTGTATTGTGGGGAATAGAAGCTGTTTGACGGACGTTATCGATTACAAACGTATGTCCGTTCTCGCAGTTGTAGAAGTGTCCCCTGTGTGCTGCGAAAAATACCGTCATCGACACTCCTTCCCGCTGAGAATCGAAAACTTACAGAAACCAAAAGCTTTTACGATGTCTTCCTTTTCTTTCAGGGACAAGGGCTCATATCCTCTTTCTGTGCGGAGATGTGTCGCCAGTGCGTTGTACTCCTTCACAAATTTATCTCCCTTTTCGCCACAGTTTTGCGTGAACCACACTCTCTCGGATCTCAGCCCAGCTGTATTGGCAACCGGGCGACTGCGAATGTACGTCGTCTCGAGTCTTTTCATCTCGAGACTAGCGGTGTTCGCCTCTAGCTGTGCCTTGGTGCTGAGTTGGTTTCGGCGATCGTTGTCGAGGAGACCTTGTCGGGATAGGAGTGTGCGTTCCGCCAGAATTTCGAAGCGGAACAACTCCAGCTTTCCGCGGAGGATATTCACCCCAGCCTGAGCAGCCAAGCGAGACGCCGATGATTTCTCCGCGATATTGAGAGCCTTCTTCGCGTCACGAATGCAGGACTCGTAGACGAACGATACGAACGACCGCCATAAGCGTTCGTGGCGGAGAACCATTTCGTCTCTGGACGCTACATTAAGACCTTCGATACGACTCTGCGCGATTTCTGCCAACGTGTACCGCAATTCGAGAGTCAGGAAGAATGCTTCGACTTGAAAACGAGTATCGGCCTTGTGCGGGGGCTGGCCAATCTTCTTGTTCACTTCTATCATCGCTACGGGTTCAGGTGTGTCAGAAGCCCGCTCTGGATCGCTTGCTATCGCAGAAAGTTCGAGGCGGTAGAGTGTCGCAAGCGCCGCGCCATACGCCTGCACATGAGGTCCGCGGGTCCGTGCAACGTGGGCGACCTTCCTGTACAGCTTGAGGAGGTCGCGGACGACCTTGTTCCATGTTCTTCCCTCCTCTACCGAAAGGCCATGGACGCTGGTCATGCTTGCCTGAGAGAATTCCTCGTGGGGAAGCGGCTCAAACTCCGGGCCGAAACGAGTCCTGCGACGCGCAGAAAGGATGTCGAAGTCACCTGCATCCTCAGATGGCGGATTGAAGGCGATTGATTTTGCTTCGCCCTTCACGCTGTCGAGTTTTCTCGAAAATCCTTCGATTTCAGGGCCAACTTCCTCTATTGCGGACGACATTGTGCTCGCCACGTTCTGTTCGAGGATATCTAAACTTGCTCTCTTTGTAACGCGGCCATATCGGAGCGCGGTGATGGGTCCACGGCAGGCGGGGCAGGAAGGAGGCGTTTGGAAGTTCACCGGCGGTGCCTTTGTGGCTGTGAAGGCGCCCATGGGATCCGACTCGTAGTAGTCCGACATGTTACAATGGCCGTCCAGCGTTTCAACAGTGAAGATGTGTCCGCATTCCAACTTGATCAGGCGCTCTGAGATATCGTCCGAGCTAAGATCGATCTCGTCCAGACGCCTCTGCATGATAAAATCAACGATGTCGACTTTACGTTCGTCCGGAAGGCATACAACGCATGTCTGCTGTTCGCAAGGTTCTCCGCAGACTATAAAACACAGTATAAGACCCAGCCAGCCCAGGCACAAATCGCAAGGAAGGAAAACACGTACTCGACGGACACCTATGACCACACTCCAGTCGCCATTCGCAAGCCTTGTCACAGGGCAAGCGAGAACATATCTGTCGATCACAAATTAATCTCAAGTGAGGGAATCCCGATCTCTCCAGAATGCTCACCGAACCGCATACCACCGGACATGTATGGTGGGAACAGCGCCATTCACATGGCTCCATACACGGCGGGCAAGGTTCCCAGCATTCCTTTTGGCATTTCTGATGGCCACACCGCTGCCGACACGACTGGGAACACTTTGGATTGCACGAGTGATCCGAGGAACAAGCGAGGCCACACAAGTGTCGGCACTTGAGCGTTCGTTCGCATGAATGACTTGTATGATGCGTGCGAACAGGAGGAACAGCGCCCGCACGGGGGGCTGCATTATCGCGCGTAACCTTCTGGCACTCGTAGCATCGAGATTTACACGTCCGGCCGCAGCACGTGGTGTCGCCTCCGCAAAGTTCCTTGCATTCGAAGTTGGTGGGGTCTCCGCTACAAGCCATGATGCCGCTATGTTCGCAGCCTGGTAGACGCTTCAACACTTGAGCGACGCATTTGACAGTCTCCAAAATCCCGAGTTTATGACTGAGTATGCGTCAAATGGGACCTAGAAAGGCAAATTCGGAAGGCACTTACCAAGGAACGGATTTCACGATGTGTCCACATGGAAGCTTAACGTTGTACATGGGGAAGATGCAGTTCCCGCAATCTTCAGAGCATAGCTTCGGGCACGGATGAGCCCTAGGACAGGTAACTCTGACGCAGGGCCGATTACATTTCATCCTTCTGTGATTGTCTTGGTCGGTGTGACACTGAAACGCTTTGATTAGTGAACGCATAACGCGAATGGGGAATAACGTACCATTGAAGGACATACGTGTCCACACGACAGACGATATTCGCAAGGTCGGAGACAGCCACCTTCTGGTGCGTGCGTAGGTAATTGCCCCGGCTTAGAGATTAATTGCTCTGCTTCGGGGTGACGCGGGCAAACGATTGGGAAGCCGCGACAAATCTGATCCTCGTTCTCCATCTCGTCCAAGACGGTCCTCCATGTCTCGTTCTTCCTGAGGTTCGAAGCATTCCCAAGGATGTAAAGGCCGTGCTTGGCTCGGGATAATGCTACATTTATCCTGTTGGAGCTCTGGAGAGATCCAAAGACCATCAACTTTTAACCAGCGAAACTATCAGGTTGCGTACTTTCAAAAAGCCAATTGAGACATTGCCTTCCTCGAACGCGCCGGAATTTCTAACCAATGAAATGATCACGATCTTAGCCTCCTGGCCTTGGAAGGTATCCACGGTTCCGATACGGATCTTTAACATGATTAGAACTGGAAATAATTAGAAGTCTACGGTGGAACCCACATGTCGAGCAACTTGAACTTGAGTAAATCCTACGTCATCATCACCTGCGAGTCCCGTGCGCTCTAGCTGCTCTTCATCGCGTTCGTCCACACTAACCGCAATCTTGAGATCTTTCAGAGCCGCGCGGACCTTTTGCAGTTGGCCTAGGTAAGCACAGAGTACGGCGATGTCTCCGGCACCATCATAGGGACCCTGCTTAAGGAAGTATAATACAAGGTCGCGTATCATGGCAACCTGATCAAACAGATAAGTTTTGAGGGTTTGAGTGTATTGACGTAATACGTTGACGTACCTCGAACATGTTGTGTTTCGACACTGAGTCATCTTCAGAGTTCTCCGCATTGTTGTGTGAAAAAAAGACGACGTTCTTCTCCATGCCCTGCACGGCGGGATAACTTCGAACAACTTCGTTGTCCTCGAGCTTCGGGTACAAAATTTTCCTGCACGAACGCGTAAAACCACAACTCCATCTGTATACGAGAGGACTTCATACCGCACGAAGTGGGAAATGCTGGGTCGCATTCTCCGCTGCACGTTAATCTGCGACATACTCATCCCCCCGTCAGAAAGTCGTTCCATGAGCGATCTATCGAACTTGAATAGCTCCCGCCCGGACGCGCTCTCCATAGACAAAGCTTTCGGGGTCATTAGCTTTATGCGATGAGGGACGTTAGTGACCCACTAAAAGTCGCCAAATTTGGGCGTAATTGTTTCGGGTCCCCTATACAGATAAGGTGCTCGACTGATTTTAAGGGCGACATGATGAATATAAATACGTGGAGCATGCACGCTTCGGAAAAATACCTGAGGGGACAAGAGAGGCCAGAATGTGCGCTTCGAGAACCTGACCGGCTTCCTCAACCATAAGAACCTTCGGCCCGACGCTCTACGTTGTCCCGTTAACACCAAGCGTAGTGTGCAATCATTCCAGACGAACCGTAAGTAGAGAAACAAGCTTGGCCGCGCCTGCCATTCGGACGTCATCAGATTGTCACGTTCTCCATTGTTTGTAAATACGCACCAGTTGTAGTGCAGGCAATCAGGTCGGTACGGCTGAGTAATCTGCGTCGAGCCTACCCACGATCTCAATACAGTTGGCGGCACGGGTCCACTGAATCGACTTACTTCATCCTGTATGTCCTCATAGACTTTGCAAGCATCCTTGTACTGTTCTTTTAGCTGATCGAACTCAGCTAGGAGCGATTCGTAAGCTATTTTCCGCATGTCGTCCTCCCATACTTCTGCAAGGCGTTGTCGTTCGAGAAGTGACATCGACCAGACGTTATAGACACCCGTCAGTTGTTCAACGGAGCGACTCCCCGAGGGGATGCGCGGAATCTGGCCCTCGAAACCTAGTTCGTTAAAGAACACTACTCGTGGGTCCGAGTCTGCACCCTTCTTGCCTGCGGCTTTCTTTGAGGAAGATGCGGGAGGCTGGATGAATTCGATATCTCGACCGTTCTTCCAAAGTGCATAAACCCCTGAAATTTCAGCGTCACGAGAGGCCCTCTTCCTTCCCTTCGAAGCTCGCTTCCATTCCCCATTCTCTATTTCGTCCTCCCTGATGCGCCGAAAGACCTCTGAAATCCAAAACGGTGGCCCTCTGAAGGAGTCCGCGTGTTGAGGATATTGGAAGTCGAGAAATCTCTCGGCGTCTTCCCAAGTTAGCCCAGGAAGCTGTATCCGGTTCATGATGCGCGTCATCTCCTCTTCTACTTGCTTCATGGCAGCGTATTCACGTCTTATCGGTCGATCTAGATCCCCACGACCCAAAAGCTGTTCCAGCTTGTGTAGGCTGTACTGTTCAATACGTTCATCAGTCGTTCTGGACCCGAGGCGCACGATATTTGTCGTAATTTTCGCGTCGAGAACCGACGTGACCATATGATCGAGCGCGTGATTTGTGAACGCAATCAGAACTGAAATCGCGTGAGAGCGGTCCGGCGTCGTATAGACGACTGCGCTCACCTATTGGTCTGATTTTACTGGTGAAGAGAACCCGAAGGATTTCCTTTGCCGTGAAACTCTGAGACATACATCAGAACGAACAAATATCTTTGGGTTAAAGTTCTCCGCACCTTTCCCGTTCCGGGAGGGCTAACAACTCGGTAATCAGAAGTGAGGTTTGACGGGGAAATCGAGAGCGTACCCTTGAATCAGAGAGACTTCCCGCGTGAGAGTCCCGATGACCGCTTCAACCTGAGAAGGATCCAGATTGCTCGAACGGATCAGTTGTTGACGCGCGATCGCTACAGCCGTCGGATTGTTCACGTCGACACTCGAAATGCGCTCGCCCGGTCGAGCCAAGCATTGGAGATCATACTTGAACAACGGAACGCGCGTATACCGCGGAGGTCCAACTGGCATGAAGGCGAGGTTTCCCGTGTACGATATGAAATCAGCGAAGGGGACGGAAGTCGGTTCGACGTCCTTGAGAGTCCGAAGGAACGGGTTGAGAGCCTCAAACATGATTTGGTTATCTATCAGGACAGCGAACGTCGACTTGTCGATAGAAATCGGCTGACAACGCAAAGCCATGAGTTCAATTTCGGCATCAAAAAAGAAATTCGAAGCTGAATTGTGTTTGCATCTGGCTTGGCGGATTCTGCAATGTCTGCACCTTGAGAGACGATAGTTCCGAGGAATACCTGGGATCGGCCAGGAGAAATAAGGGCAAGAGCGACCAGACTTCCTTGTTGCAAGCGCTTAGAATTTTCCCAATATTCAGCTCTCTTTTTTCCATTTTCATCCCGAGGAGCGCCAGGAGGAGAGTCAAGCGTAAGGCCGACGGTGAAATTACGGCGTTCGGCTCTTAAAGGTGCAAAACGAGCACCAGTGTAGAGTTGAAAGTATACCGAATTAACGCCAGAGGTCTTATAAGCGCCGCCTTTAGACGACAGCAACTTTTCTAGAAGCGTAGGTGGCTTCCGAGTCTTGAGACCAGCTCTGGAAGTCCACATCGTCTCAAGGTCTCTCCTAATTTCCCCGACTGATTGCCGAATAGAAGTACTTGGAAGCAATATAATCAGCATAAAGCGACGACGGTCAAAAAGACGGAAACGGCTGCACACATCAGCTCTTCCCTCAATAATCGGAACTGTATGTCGAGATGCCGCTCCATCGAATTTTCGGGTAAATGGTGTGGCGCAGAAGGAAGGAAGACTGGGAGATAAGGTGGTAAGGGACACAGGAGTTCTTCGTTCGTTGGCGCGATGCGGATATTGCGAATGTCAGCGGAATCATTATCGTGGCGAGGTTCCCCTCCGACTCGCAAAGTACCGGGGGGGTCATAAGCTTGTTCCAGTCGGGATGTAAGAGCCTCCATCCTCTGACCAGCGGTGAACCTTCCGTTAGGGAGGCGTCTCCGCAACTTTTCCGTGTCTCCGTATTCTCTACCCACGATCTGACTGAGTCGACTGATATCCTTCTCAAGTTCTCCCAACGTTAGGTTCCGGATCTGCGGGCTTGACGAGGTGATGGGGTCTTGGAACGTCGGAGGAGATGCCCTCACGGCTGCAGCCCAAATATTAAACCACGAAAAGACATCTTCGACCAAATCACGCAATTCGGGATGATTCTTTATGGCGCTTTTGACACGCGCGAAATACCTGTCCAGAGCAGTTGAGTGCGGCACTGGAGTAAGAACCGCATGTCTGTACTTACTGCGACAGAACAGTTGAAAGCGTCCCGAAGACCTCCACGCCACTCAGTGTGTTTTGCCGCGACGTAGGCAAGCGTGGCGAGCGATCTATCCAGGTCTGGGCCTCTATCATCTCGCGCATACATTCGCGGGTAGTCGAATGAAAGTCGTCATAGTTTCGGTCGAGCAGAGCATATATCATGCTGGAATGGCTTATTAGGATTCATTGTCTGGGGTATACACGATACGATTTACTTTGTATTTTGATGCATCGTTGTCTTCAGTACCAGGTCTGATGACAAGAACTATGACGCGTCGACAAGAATATCAGGGGATTATAACTTCCATTTTCGCCTGAGACATACCTCGATAATAGGGAAATACCCCTTCTGGTATGATAGAGTTGATGATCCAGCGCCGACACTGACGGCGACCGGGGAAAATCTCAACACGTCGCCGATGCGTAGCAACGCGTTACCCTATGCACGACGTTACTGCTGAAATTATTGATGCCTGAAAAAAATTGGACACACGCGGACAATCGTATCAAGGAATGCCTATCGCAGGAGTGTGTTAGATGGGTTACTTATATGCGACTTAGCAAATTGACTAACCTGAGCTTGATTGGAGTTCTATGTGTGAGTTCACGTAAGCATTTAAGCCGTAGAGTTGATTAGTGTCACCCTTACCCATGCTTTGTTTCGAGAATTGACACTTGCAAAGATCCGAGAAAATCCCTCGACATTGTTCGCACCTCGGAACACGAAGTGGTCGACGGGTACGGCTTGAGGTGATTGTGTGCTTCGGACGAAGTGTGTGTTGAGAGTCCACTTCAGAGCCATTGTTCATGGCTAATCCCTCCCGGGAGAAAAAGTCTGGCGATTGGTCTTCGGTCTCGGTGGCGTATACTGAGGAAGTCTCCAACACCTGGGACTTTACTTCGTGCTTGAACGTGCAGTCGAACGAGCGGTCGCATGCACCAGTCGAAAAAAAGAGCATATTCCTCTGGGAACTCCAGTTCGATCGATAGGTGGGGTGCCACCACGGCCACGGCCATCGGCGCCTCCCCGACCTCCTCGACCGCCACGATTCCCACGGGCTTGAGGGCCTCCGCCTCCACGTCCGCGGCGACCACCAGAACTATTTGCTGACATTTGAAAGAGTAAAGTGTTAAGAACGATGCGGGATGCGCTAAGGGATGGACAGGTAAGTTGGGGGTAGTGATAGGAGTCAAGCAAAAGCCGAGCGCCTGTGTGGCGAGCGAGCCACACGCGGCTTGAGCGCGATGCTGTCCTTGGACTCACCATTGGTCGCCACACACGGCAAGCTGCGAATGTCACCCGATTCGATAGAGCGGCAGAGAATCCTAATACATTCCACAGGAAATAACGTGCTTGATTACGGGATTCCAAGGAGAATGCTTGTATGCCGAATACCCACACCAACAGAATATGGTCTTCCAAAAACCTATCCACCCTTGATTACAAGACGTAGAGACCGAACAAAAGAACCCTCATGACCTTTGAGTTATTGATTGTTCTAGAACGGTGGCAGAATGGAAGAAGTGTAGGTGGAGCTTGGCCAGCGGGGGACATTGCAATGTGATTTAAACATGTCGATAAAAACGGCGCTCATCGCAATATCATGGGAAGAGATCCCTTCCGTACACACCGCTGCATAATACATCCCCAGTCACATTCCAGAACTCGTGACCGGATGTCCGTCCGCAAACTCGAGCACCTGAAGACGAAATGTTGTCCTTGGGATTGCCACAGGATTCGGGTAAGCCTTTGCTCCCGATGCACATGTCGAGGGTATACGCCGCATCTCACGGTAATCGCCGTGAACATGTAGTATTGATCGAAGCATTCGGTGGCAGGAAGCAGTAGCCAACGCAAGGTCATCAGCAGAGTTAGCGAAAACTGAGCGTTTTATCAAGTCGAGTACCATAAACACTAGGCATGATCATTGGACTAACCCCGACGTACTCTGATTATTGTTGTCCACGACGCAAGGACTATAAATATCGTCCCAGTGACATCTCTTCTGCTACGGAATGCAAGCGAATTCGAACTCCATTTTTGTCTGGTGCATGTGAGATCTCCTTCTGTTTCTTGTTCTGTTTATGTGTTGGGACAGGACGGACAATATGACAAGAGCGGAACGGATGAAAGCAGATGAGCCCAGTGTAAGTCACGTCATACAGTATGCGGGTGGTGATCGCAAACAATAACAAACTGAGTTTATTTACAGCGAGTTGCATAACACCTGGCCCCTGCCTTTTTTAGACCTCGAAAATCCGTCGTGCTCCAAGCAGCATGCTGTGACCCAGTGTGTGTAACTTATACTTTCGGAGGATCAGCGCTGATCAAGTGAGGCGTCCCCGCGTCCCCGTTCATCGTTGTGTGCCCAAACATTTCCACTGGCCTTTTTGTCCGCGAATTCAAATCAACTAATGGCACGCATGTGACAGCGAGGCCATCCCTACATCACACTATTACGAGCTGAAGGATAGCGACAGTGCGCTGTGTTCGTGGTCGTGGGTCTCCTGATGCTGACTTTGTGTCTAGTGCTAGAATTTGGAACCTCCAACAGAGAATACATTCTCCACGACGAAGTGGCATACCCTTTTGCACGCGTCTCAGCCGCGTTTTCTTACGAATGCGTTGCTTGCTACGGAATTGCCCAACGACTGTCATTTGTGCCCGCAGTTAAACTAATGCTGACTTTAGCTAGGATAAACGGAGAATCCGCTAATACTGCATTGATTTGAGGGATGTTTCGGGTAGTCGTCATTGTTAGTACGTTGGTACACCAGTCATCCAAGTTAGTAAAGGCAAAGCAAGCTATTGGTCTTCACACGCGCGATGTGAAGCATGTGAAGTCACATCGATATCGCGCGCCTGCCAGGGCAAAGGGCAATGACTTTCTGCAGGGGGCGCTCGGGCTGTCGGACCCAACATGGTACATCCGTCTGCCACCCGTCTCCGAGGATAAGAGTCAGCACAGTATGCTAAGAGGTGGGCAAGGCCAGGCAGTCAGCTTTCGAACCTGCAAAAGTTCTCGTCAGGGGGCTACCGTCACCCCGACCGCTGCGTCTTCCAAGTCCATTCAGGGAGCCTACCAGTCTTATGACCTACCACGGGAGTTGGCTAATAGCCTGGCACGACCCCTGGTAGACTGGTTGCAGAGTGGGCCGGGGAGGAGTCCTGCTCGGCTTAAGTAACCAGCCAGCCGGCATTGGCACTGCGCTCCTACACACGTTCCGGGCAGCCAAAATGAGCAAACCCCTTTCGAGGGCCCAGCTGCATTTTTCGACCATGTGGTCCCCATCAGCGAGGTCTTATCGTCGTGGGACCCCTCCGCCATCCGAAGACCCGATTGTGGCAAAGTCAAGTCGCAACGCCTAACATAGCACGCTTAGTACGATATGGCACTACCGTGACATGAGACGATTCCATTGAAGTTCCTACCATGACACCTGAAGGTCACGACGGAATCCAGAAGAAAGGTGTGGTCGAATAATTGCGATCAGAAACCTGCAATTTCTGATAACACCAATTCAGGCGATAAAGCGACAAAGCCCATGCATAGTAGGAATACTGAGTCACTCAAAAACCGCTCAAGGCACTTGCACGGGTCCTATAATAATTACAGCACCCTAGAACCCCGGTTACGACTTCCATCCGGTCGACAATCGTGGTACTACAATCGCACGATATGTTCCATACGAGACAGAGTCGTGGCGCCGCTACTGGGAACTATCAGTTGAGACGAATCCACAAGCACGCCGCAAAGTGTGGATCGGATCTCCGGAACAGACTTGCAAGGTCACTCGGTTTCTGAAGTCAGGTCGGACAAAATCTTGGACAAAATGGTCTGGACAGCCAACCTGATTGACAGTTCACGCCGTGCAGCGCTCACGTCCCTGGAGTTCGAAGTGACGTCAATAGTTAATAGTGATCTACAGTAACTTACTGCGGCCATCTTCAAATAGAAACTGCTGATCCTGCACTACCAAGAATGGCTAGTCAGATATAGTCGGACTACGTAAATGGACCTTTGGTGTGCCATTAAACAAACCCAATTAGTGCCAGTGGGATTTATCCGTCAAGAATACGTCGCCGCCCATTCCTCAAAAAAGTGTGAAGCGGTGCTTCATTTCACGTTGTTGTTTCAGGGTGGCCATGAGGGGTATGCTGGGCGCACGCCGAAGTTGCTTTGTTGAGTTTGCTGTCCTATGGCGTACCAGTGGTGGAGCCACAACGTGGGTAAGATCGAACCAGGGCGACGGCGGACAGAGGTCTGTAACCCCGGAAAGTGCAGTGCAGTCGTAGGGACCGTATCTTGTATCCCAGCATAGTCATAACATGCTTGTGTCACAGAAGCTCGAGTGTGCAGTCGTGGCCAGGCTCGTTCCAGGTTGGATGCGAGCAACGTACTACAGTACGGGCTAGCGAACGCATATCAGTCCCAAAAAAACTTCGGCGCATCCAAGGGCGCATCCCCACAGTCCTGAACGAATGAACCGAGCGCCGCCACAATCCGCTGAGTGGTTGCGCATTTCTCTTGCTCGAGATAGAAAAGAGTACAGTAGAAAGAGTTTCATGATGGAAATCAAACGAAACAAGGATGTCAGTGCCTGTCGCCCACGACAGGTGTGAATAAATTGGCAATGTTGGTACAGTTTGATCTGTGTCTTTTAAGATCTTCGAGTACGTGGCGATTTGGTAAGGGTAGATAGACAATGCCGCTCCCACTCGGGAGCAGGGAGGTTCTAGATGGATGGGGAAAACTAGAGGGGGTGCTACATAGGGTTCTGTACTCCAAGGCTCACAGAAAAAAAAGGGTAGACAATGCGGGTTCCCCGATGGTACAATGCAACAGCCGATATACGATGATCCGCCACTCACGGACATGCATCGATAATTTCTGCTTCATCATCACTTCTCACAGGAATGAAGTTCCAGTAAATGGAAGGACCTAGCCAGCGTCCACATATGTTACATCTATTGGACGGTACAAGTCTATTTAGGTTCTCGTGAGAAGGACGGACTCACTGTCATGCCGATGCCGCGTTGCCTCACGTCCGTCTGATCGCGTATATTCGCGTGAACAATAATTTGGTGCACGCGTTCGCCAAGCAAACACGCACTATGAGGTGAGGAGACGTGCGTGGTGGAGACCAAAAAAAAAGTACACGCGGGCGTTTTTGAACTGTGGGCGCAACTTGTAACGGTCGGGTCAGTCCCGAGAGCGGAGACGCCACACGTGCGCCGCCAGTCGGCGCTTGCCACTCTGGATTCCAAATTTGGTGCGGAACGTTGTCTTCACACACTCTTGCACCCACCCACACACTATCCCACTCCTGTGTGAAACCACCTCTTTACCCCAGGCACACGTAGCTGCATAGAACTGCGGATTTCTTCAAAAAAAAACGCGAATGTTGCGGGGCCGTGGCGACTGCCAACTGGCTTTAAACGTGGTGGGTTCAGGTTCAAGTACTCTATCATGATCAGCTCGCTACTACGGTTCGGATCGGACTCGGAGTCCCGACGGCATGAACGAACATTTAGTGGGTTTATCTGCAGTCGTTAATACCGAGGCCATGATACTGCCACGATGCACGACGGGCCATGATACAGAACGTAAAGTACGTCATCCCTTTGCAACATACGCCCGTATACCCAGGAACTTCCTGCTCATGGCTTCTTCTCATCAATTAATATGACTTCCCAGATAGATATTATTTATATCTCATCACATAAGACGCTTGCAGTTACGCCCGAGCACATGCAACTGGCACTAAATCTATGCCCAGAAAGCCTACGTGATTCGAGATGAAAGGCACGTCAACGCCACGCATGAACCATAAGTTATCTTTGGACTTGTGAACCGGAATGTCCGAGTCTTGTGCCTGAGGGCAGTGAGCCGTGACTATGGTACGCTCCTTTTTTTTTTGCTTCTTTTCATGTGCAGACGGTCTGAGGTCGCGATCAATCCACTAGACTGTATACAGGGTCCCAGCTTCGATCCGGTGCATAGATCAGGACTGAATTGTGAACTGATGACCTCTATGCCTTGGAATGGAACGTTCTGAAATGTTCACGCGGTCGCGGAACTTTGATCTGCTCATCTTGGGCGTTGGGTCCGCACCCCGAGCTGGGGATCTTGCTGCCTAATTTGTTGATTGGGATTTGCGTGAGCGATGTAGGGTATGTTTCCCCTACGGGCAAGAGCTCAAACCTGGCGTCAGGCTCCGCTCATGCTGTAAGCACGGGTAGTAGTAAAAAAGGCGTTCGAATCGATGCAAAAAGCGAGGAGTATAAATCCCCCTATACTACTTTCAAGTCGTCTGTTATTCCCATGGAGAAGCTGCCACCCCCTCCTGATTTCTGGCGATGGGGGGTTTTTCATATGCCTATATCTCCGTCAGTCCCAGTTTCACTGAGTGTAGACGGTTTCAGATCGAACTCTCGCGCGTCCATAAGTTCGCCGGTTCGATGCTCATTTTCTGGCCGTGCGGTGCGCTGTCACCTGCTATCCTCCCCGATGACCTAGCTTATCTGGGTTGACTAGCCTGGGGAATGACAATGGCTGCGCGTTCACTGTCACTACCTGAATACCTATGCTATGGACCTTGTCTATGGTCTGGTTGGCGCGGCCCTTTTGCATAGGTGTGTGCGGATTCGGAATATCTTTCTAGAGGTTGACCACCTCATGCCGCTACTCTTACGATAGTATGTCTCTGTTATCTCGTCACGCGGCTATTCTCACGTATAGCTAGG